>OZ024903.1:36322447-36420562 GCA_964017125.1 Flabesymbios commensalis
CGTTTCGTTTGGGTGTCCCCTTTTTGGTGTAGACTGTCCTTTAAGCGGTAGCTCTTAAGTTGTTTCGATCTGGAATGTTTGTTAGGCTGCGTCTGAGTCTCAAGGGCACATCTCGTCATGTGATATTATAATATTATATAATATAATAAGCCTTTCCACCTGACCGTGCAGGCCCTTTGCTTTGTGTTAATTATTGCACAGCCACACAACAACTGGTGGGCCAGCATTAAGCCAGCATTGGGTCAAGTGCGTCGTTATCAGCGCTGAGCGGAGCAGATATCAAGAGAACTGATGATGCTTTTTTTGTTCTCACTGAATTATAAATTCCAAAGGGAAATACTTCTAGTGTAAAATTAGAACTATTTGAAATAATTTCATGCATATATATATATATATATATATATATATATATATATATATATATATATATATATATATATATATATATATAGATATATATATATATATATATATATATATATAGATATATAAAGATATATAGATATGTATGTAGATATATATAGATATATATAAAAATATATATATATATATATATATATATATATATATATATATATATATATAGATATATGCGTCAGCAGCAGGTAAACGGTGTAACAACAATCGGGATTATCAGATTATAGACGGCTTTGTATATTCTTATTGGTGTATCTAATAACGGAAATAATGGAAATAAAATGGTTTATTCGAGACAAACGACAACTGCTTTTTTTTGCTAAATAATGGTTGGACCCCTAGCCTATTGATATTCACTAAATGTAAGAGAACGCGTCGATTTGCATTTGTTTTGTTAAAGGCGGTAACACTGGTGTAGTTGTTCACAACTATACCGTTCGCCTTTCACGTCAGAGTTTGTTGTATGTTCCCCGCTCTCTGTATCCAGTTTTAAGATGTTACGTCCACGTGCACTCATAAAGTGGAGACCCTCAGACTAATTAACTTTTGGTGGTAAAAGTTATCGCATTTTGACCGTTATGCCCAGACGTCCTCATCCAATTCCAGCTAATATTCTAACAGAACACCTAACTTAGTGAATGATCAGATATCATATATCGGCATGTGTATACGTTGTGGACACCCCCCTCCACCGTTACTGACCACAAAATCACTTGGAATTCCGGGAAATATGTGACCAATCAACAGCATTTGTCAAAATTGCGGAAATGATACAAATAATTTACACACATCAATTTTTTTTTAACAAATTAGTAAATAATATAATTATATACATGCGAAAATGCTTATTTTGGCTAAAAACGAGCTTTTTTCGAACTATATATTTTACAATGATAATTTTTTTTAAAAGGGGGTTAAAAATTGTTTTTAAGGCCTTTCACTTTTTTCTATAAAAATCGTTTTTTTCAAATGTTCAAAATCCAATAATTTTTATTTGAATGTCTTAATGAATATAATTCCTAACGGGTTGGACAATAGAAACTGTCCACTTGTTTTCTCTCACAATATTTAGGAATGAATTTTGACAATCTTTTGTTATTTTTCTTCGGTTACCAGCTGCTTGGTGGAATCATTCCTGACACTTGGTGTGGCACAAGACGGATCTGTGCCAGTCTTACATTTTGAACAGTTACCATTCAATCATCCACTGGTTATTATGTACTCATCAGGTACCACTGGACCTCCAAAATGTATTGTGCATTCAACAGGAGTGAGTTACATGTGATTATATCTATGATGTGTGGGTTATAACACACAGAAATTAAAAATTAAAAGTCATTTCTGACTCATTTTATTTGTCAATATATGTTATATGTACAGTACAGATGTATGTATACTAGAGGCTTAGCTTACCATACCATGTCACAAAAAATGTTTGTCAACGTCGCATTATATTATAATCATCCATGTCGCGTCTTGGAATGACAGGTTTTCTTGAATTAAATCACTCAGGTTCTCAAGTAGGAAGCTGTGTTTTGACACCCGGGATTTGCCGACCACGGCTGGATAATAATCCGCACTTCTAAAGGTCATACCGGAGACAAAACAAAAATGCATTGTTTTTTTTGCAATGGCGTACCTAGTGTCTGCGACATTGGCCGGCATTGTAACGGTACGATACTAGTATTATAATATACATGTAGATACTGGTTGGTAAGCATGTATGCCTCATGAGGTCGTATTTTTGATATATTTATATTTATTCAAAGCGACTCAATCAGGCTAAAATCAATAGAAAATCGGTGGTTTTATTTCAGCTTCTTAATATGACCATATCATGTAAAACATATCCATAAACTAGAACTGCAAAAGTTTTTTAAATTTTTGTGCTGAGCATTTACCAGTTATGCTAGATATAGAGACGGAAAAACGTCGAGAATTACAGAAACTACGAAAAATAACTCAAGTGTTAGAATACGTCGCAATCCCATAATATACATTGCACGTTGGCTTTAGCTGTCTACCACTACATCTGTTCCACTAGCATTGCTGGTTCAATGTTGGTCCATCGCCCACGGCTCTGGCCCAACTTTGAACCAGCACGGGGTCAACAACGTTGTCTTCGCTGGGGTAGTGCCGTTGGTTCAATGTATCGTGTTTGCTGGGACGAGAACGCCAGACGACTGTTCAAGTGTTGACTCTGATTGAACCTTTTCACGCTAATCACGACTATGGTCGTTTTTAATTTGTTTTATTGTCCGATTAAATCACTGTAATCGGGAGTAAAACGAGTGTTTAATGTTTGGTCGCAAATTAAATAAATATGAATCATTTTCAAGCACTTGAAGTTGTGGCTCGCGGTAGCGAGATACAACTTCGAGTGGGTGAATATTCTAATTAGGTAGCTTATCGCTTTAAGCCGTTCTCAGTGTCATGACCTCCGTTAGGTTTTTGAACACGTAGGCTTATAATATTGTGTACTGATCAGTTGTGGAGGAGCACTGATCAAACACACAGTCCACGTGGCAATGTATTTTTCCAATAGTATTTATCGGCGCAGCGTCACGTGTTATTTTGTAACAGTGTGTTACCGCCATGCTTAACCCTTACGGTGCGAGGATCGACTTTAGTCGTCAGAATATGACTTCTATGTAGAGGTCTAAAGTCGATCCCCACACTGTAAGAGTATAAATATATATAATGATCGTAGACGCATAAGATAAGTATTCAAAAGAATCAGAAAGAGCTAAGACATTTATGCTGATTTCGAGTTGAATAAAACTCTTTGGTCTCCATGGCTTATATATAAGATAATCAGTGCTTTAATGGTTAAGAGGAGGTCACAGCGTGTTGTAATACTGCCGTGCAAAGCCAAAAGACAGATACTGCCTTTTGGTTTGGAAGAGTAGAATAGCAGGCTGTCATCGTCGAAGACAGCGCCGTATCGGCGTACATGCTTGCACCACATCTTCCCACACAAGGCTCGCTGATCTCGAGGTCGTAGACAGAGGTCTGCCACCTCGGGAGCAACGAGCCTTGCTGTCAGGAAGATGGCTTGCACATGGCCCAGTGTAGCTTCAAAACACAAGATCATTATACAAATAAAGTATTCGAATAATGTTTTATTCTGTGAAACTCAATAGCATTGACCTCCAATGTTTATATTCACCGAGCTAGCTGATACAGTTAAGTATGGGGGAGGGGGTCTTATATAAACATTGTTTTCATCGTGTGGCCAATCAAAAGGGTTTCCGATGACGTCACTACTTTCCACAGAATTGAAATTTACTACCCTCAATTTTTTTCATCAATAACGACCGTTAAGATGTACGAATTATTAGGAGATACACAAATGTACTTATCTGTTAAATGTTTCATTTGTAACATATATTTTGTGTGTTATAAATAAGTAATAATTGATGGAATCCATGCCCATGTTCAACTCTGATATAGATTTATGTTGTTATGAAAGGGTAGCTGCAATGTATTTTCCAAATATTATTGCTTGAAATCGTGTTACTACTATAATATTTTCGATAGTTTGCCTAAATTTATATTTAAAAAACACTCAATGTGGCATGAATTGTCAAGTCTCTTCTCTCCCCTCCCCCCCCCCCCCCCTCATGTGGTGGAGACTTGTTGTTTCTGTGCTGTCCATCGTTGTTATAATAATAATAATTATTATTATTATTTAAAATTCGAAGTAAACGCTCTGGAGTGAGTTTCTCAGTTCATTATCTGACTAATTATCTCGTTTAATTTTGAAAACTGTATAATCTGCGTAATAACTTAAACGCTTTAAAATACAGTTACAAATTTCCATCCGATCATTGTGAAACTCTCTCTTATTATATTCTCTGTGAATTGCCCTAGTCAAATTCGAAAAAAATGCTCGGACCATTCTCCTGACAGATCACCTTGTGTAATTTTAAAAATAACAGAATTTGCATATCTTCAGATACAGCACTTATGTACAAGCCGTTCTTACAATAAACCCTTGTCAAATTGAAAAAATGGTTAATTTACTTATCCAATATGGCCAACACACAAATCTCTGGAAATTTGTCGTCAAATTTGACATCTAGTTAATTAATTGTGTTGCAGGGTACGTTGTTGAAACACATTGAGGAACATCTAATACAAGGCAACATAACGAGAAAGGATAAGATAATGTACTACACAACGGTATGATTTTCTTCTTTCCTTTGAAAAAAAATCACTCAAAGCTATCTAATTATACGTAGCACTCACCGCATATTTCACGGAGCCCCTTTTTCAGACAGACCTGCTCAAACATTTCATTAAATTTTCATTCACTATGAGGTGAGAGTCATAGTGAATGAAAAGTACCCTATAATTTGGAGATCAAATTGAACCACCAAGCGTCATGATTTTAATGAATAGTGACAATTGAATGCATTTTATTCTAATTATGTCAGACAACGCATACGTGTCACTAGCAGGTAAATATGAGTGTGAACTGTTAGTTTTAAAAGGAGCGAGTGCCAGTCAGGAATGGCCATCAAATATTTTACGAAGATCAAAGAGTACGTGACTTCACATTATGTGAAGGGAATACATTTTTATTGGTTGATTACAGACCGGATGGATGATGTGGAACTGGTTCGTAGGTGCCTTGGCGCTGGGTTCTTCTATTGTCTGCTACGATGGATCCCCGCTCGTGCCACATGCAAATGTTCTGTGGGATTTAGTGGAAGAAATCGGGTAAGTTCGCCGTCAGCACGTCTTCTGTTCTATCAGGAAAAACAAAGCCAAACTGAGGATTCAATAAACACGTTACATCGACCCAATGTTTGTTTAACCCTTTAACCACCGGTCCCGATTATATTTGCTTTTACATGTTTTATTAGCACACTACATATCAGGTTTTATACAATCATGTTGAAGAATAATCGTGGTATCAACCAGCAAGATTTGAAAACAGTTGACCTCCATTTGGTCAAATCTGAATAATTTTCACTCACTTGAAGTTGTGGATCGCGTCAGCGAGACACAACTTCAAGTGAGTGAAAATTACAATTAAAAATTTTGGCGATTAAAGGGTTAATGTCGTCGGGTCAACGTTAAACCAACACTTGTTCAACATATCGTGCTTACTGGCACTACATAAAATATGTAGCGCAAATTTCTTCTTAGCACTAAATAGTGTAGATTATTTAGATTTTTTATGCTCTTGGATTTAATTAATCTACTCAACTTTGTTTTCTAATACCAGGATCACTGTGCTTGGGACAGGGGCCAAATGGTTATCAGTATTAGAAGACAGAGGTGTCAAACCAAGTTAGTATTCAAAGAACTCTAATAGCTCTAAATAAAAAAAAATTGCCAACTTTTATACTTCACACTACCACTGCGGGGTGATTCTACGTTTTTGTTTCATTTCAGGCAGCACCCTGTAATATCTTAGCCCTTTAAGTGCTAATCAATTTTTCAGACATTTCACTTTGTCCTTAAAACAAAATTAAGGAGAAATGAGTGTTAAATTTGCTAGACTAGCATATGGTTCGATTTAAATTGTACGTAAACGTAAGTTCAAAAACTGCACGGATTAGATTTAAAATGGCTGCCAGTCGAGCATAAACAGATTTTTTATTGTAAGTGCAATAAATTATTGACACACATGTTTTTGTTTGACACTGGTTTTTTTTACCATCTGTGATTGATTATTTCTTAATGAAGAATAAGAGTGATTTTTGTAGTATACATTAAAATAAGTTGTTCGTGTTATGTTTTGTCAGAGGAGACACACAATCTACAAAGCCTACACACAATACTCTCAACAGGATCTCCACTGAAGCCACAGTCTTATGAATATGTATACAGGGATATCAAATCTGATGTTCTTCTTGGATCTATAACAGGTTATTTCAACATTATCAATTTAATTTTCAAAGTCTGTTCCTTTTAAGTCTGCACTCCATGTTTTCTTTGATTGCTGTATGTTGTTGTTGTTAATATTAGTATTAGTTTGGACGACCATAATCGTCCACAAACTATTGCCATATCAACATTATTGTCTAATTCTCTAGATTAAGAACATTAATTCTTGTGCGACTCAGCAACATACTTTGTATTTTTTCTAAGTGATCCCTCTAATAAGAGCGATCACCGTGAAGTTAAAGGTAAAGGTAAAAAACTCCTATTGATAATACATTATCGATTTTTCCAACAGTTTATTCTGCACCATTTTCTGTTGATTCTCGTGAAAATTGACAAAATATCTTCCCCCTTATGCCCTAAACGGTATATTTACACATTAGAACAGTTATTCTTACCAAACTTGAATGCTGCTCAGATTATTTTTGTTTTGTTACAATCTTTAGAATTGTCTGTGGTCGGTCACGTTTTTTATCTATTACAGGTGGGACTGATATCATTGCTTGTTTTGCTGGTCAGAACTATAATTTACCAGTTTATTCCGGAGAAATACAGAGTCGGAATTTGGGAATGGCTGTTGAATGCTGGGATGAAAGTGGTAAGTTTGATATATTTGTTTCTCGTTTACTGCTGCCAAAGCGGAGGTTTTAAGTATTCTCTATGTTCTGTCCTCTGTCACATATTGTCCATTCGTTATGCGTATACTTTCTAATGTTTGCGTTTCTCTATGCATTTTAGCAGCGATCCTATTATAGACTTCACATGTTCGCATGTTCAATGTGGCCCTTTTTCTGTAACATGGTCCGCCTGGCTTAAGCAATGGAACAGTTTAAAACCAGTCAGTAAAAGGGTGGTGGAGACTTATTGTTTTTGCCTGATAAATTTGTTTTTGGCGTTTTTCTGTTTCGTCAACAAAATCCAAGATGGCCTCCATCTCTTGGATTTTGACGTCCATAGGCGTCAGATTATGACGTCCATAGTTAACCAGTGTGACTATTGCAAGAGATGAACACCTTACATGAAAGTTGAACAGATTTGTCCAAGGCTACGGAATTGGGGGTTATTTTTTATCTCTGGCAAAATCTGATACCACCTCTGTGTTATCAATTTATATGCATGTTGAATTCCGACAGCACCGTGAGATGGTGGACAGATAAATGATGGCCTGATGCTGAGCCGACGTTCGCAGCGTCAGCCCAGCATCAGGCCACCATTGGGCCTGCTGAGAAAACCTCTTTCTGTGAGACTCAAGACGCCCAGCACATTATCTATTTACAAAGACACCTCTATTTTTCTTTGTAGGCAAAGCAGTGCTGGATGAATCTGGTGAACTGGTCTGTACGAAGCCATTCCCCAGTATGCCTACACAGTTTTGGAATGATCCTAATAACGCGAAGTACAAGAAAGCCTACTTCATGAAATATCCAGGTTTGCATAAGTTATTATGATCATGGGACACATTTTTATTGATTAAAGAAATTAAAGACAATTATCATGTAGTGGTAAACCAGTTGCATGGAAATTTTAGTTCTGAAACCCTTGATTGTAGGAAAATTAAGTCTGTTTTCCGAAATGATGCTTTAATGCATCGTGATGGCTCAAAAGGTTAAATTAAACACCAAACAAAGTTGCCGCCATACCGTTATAGGTATTATATGAAGCACAGAATGTGATATGCGAAGGAGCGCGTAGCGCGTCCCCCCTCGGAATCAACGTCGATACACTGGTCTCAAGTCAGCCTTAACTCGACGAGGCCGTCATTAACCTGATCGCCTAGTCATATTGAGAGAGGAGAAATAATGATATTTATCTGAAAGACCCAAGTAGGATCAACGGGATTCGCACTCGCGGCGCATGCATGACTGACAAGGCAGTCAGGCTACAATCCGCCACGTGAGTGTGATCTACATATGATATAGTGCCCAAATATCCCCCATTGTAATAGACACATGCACTTGGTTACATTGCCACACAACATGCAGATAGAACTGAATTATTTTGCTGTCGAAATAGAAATAGCGCAAAGCGTCACACCAACGTAGATCAATTAAGCGATCCTCATATTTTATACAGTACGAACCAAGCAAGCACAAAATATTGACCAATGTGGTGTGTTTGCTGGAAATTAAGGACTTTATCAAGCTTAACGTCGACATCACATGCATGACTTGATTACTTCTGGTCACAAATCCATTTCTGATTTAGATTATCCCTTACAAATCATTTCAATCCAACTGCTGATTACAGGAGTTTGGGCCCATGGTGACTTCTGCTTGATCAGCTCTGAGACGGGAGGCATGTGGATGCTTGGTAGAAGGTAAATTAAAAAACTAAGTATCTGCAAGTCATTAAATCATACACTTCAGTGCCAAAAAAAAAACGAACAATTAGAACTCATGTAGAATTCTGGTAAATTAACAATCTTGTTTACTCGATGTGATTTGCTTTTATAGTGATGGCACACTGAATCCTAATGGCGTACGCTTTGGTAGCGCTGAGATTTATCATATAGGTAAGGTTATTCAACAACAATATACAATTTAAACGGTTTACGAGATCCATGTTTATTTCATACGAATCTGCATTCAAAAGTCACAATTCTTGTACTATAAAAATATAAATACTTTTCGTCACTGCCTTGAAGAAAATTAGATCCTTTGGACATCAAAATCACTTATACAATTTAAGGCCACACCATTGACCCACTGTTTAGTGCAGTATCTCTTACATAGGTCAATATATATTATGAACGAGATACCAACTCATATACACGTCTGTCTTACCTCTGAATTTGATCTGAATTTGATTGAATAATTTGTGATAAATGATCAGCTGATACAACAATTTAATTTAGAGATGTCAATCTTTTATACTTAGTGAGGTTTGATGCTGTGATTCGCGCTAGCAAATCTAGCTTCGAATACTGTTTTTAATAATAATAGTGCCAGTAGTATTTAAAAAACATTTTAAAATTCTTTTAACAGTTGAATCATTCAAGGAGATCGCAGACAGCCTGTGTGTCTGTCAACTCAGCGCGGATCGATCTGAAGAGCGAGTCGTTTTATTTATCAAAATGGCTCCAGGGAGTGTGTTTAACGAATCCATTGTGAAACAGTTGCGTGTTGACGTTCGCATGCAGCTCTCCGCCAGACACATGCCAGCTATCATACTGGAGACGAAAGATATTCCGGTTAGTATCATATTGTTCGTCATCAATATAAATCGATGGCCCGTCTGTGGATGGTGTATCCTTTGACGCTTTAACCCTTTAGCCACCGGCGTCGCATATATTCGGGTTTTCATCTTTTATTAGCACATTAAGTATCACCTTTTAAACATGTTAAAGATAAAATGTGACATCAACCAGCAATATTTGAAACAGTTGACCTCCATTTTGTCAAATCTGAACAATTTTCACTCACTTGAAGTTGTGGATCGCGTCAGCGAGACACAACTTCAAGTGGGTGAAAATTCAGATTGAATAATTTGGCGGTTAAAGGGTTAACCGCAAAATTATTTAATTGGAATTTTCATCTACTTGAAGTTGTGTCTCGCTGACGCGATCCACAACATAAAGTGGGTGAAAATCACATAGATTCGAAAAAATGGAGGTCAACGATTTTCAAATCTTGCTGATTGATGCCACGTTTTATCTTAAACATGTTTAAAAGCTGATATGTGAAGTGCTAATATAAAATGCAAAAAACGAATATAATCGAGACCGGCGGTTAAAGGGTTAGATATGTGCGCTAATACCGAATATGACCAGAGCCATTTGACGTTATTTTTCAACTTGATGTTGATTTAGCGTGAATGTTTTACATTTAATCCTTCAACCGCCAAATTATTCAATTTGAATTTTCACCCACTTGAAGTTGTGTCTCGCTGACGCGATCCACAACTTCAAGTGAGTGAAGATTATTCAGATTTGACAAAATGGAGGTCAACTCTTTTCAAATCTTGCTGGTTGATGTCACATTTTATCCTTAACATATTTAAAATGTGGTACCAAATGTGCTAATAAAAAATGAAAACCCGAATATATGCGGCACCGGCGATTAAAGGGGTGATGTGGTAATTACCTCCGCGGCCATTTTCGGGAGAAATGTGCATTCAATTTTCAACATTGGCATATATATGGATTCAAATTGTACATGTTGTACATAATAAAGTAATTTTACCCACTGGTATAACTGAACGCTTTGGGGGTTAATATCGTCAACAAACGTACTGGTTTCTAATAAGCTCGTATTTTTTCTCTTTATACGCGCAAATGTAAAAGACAGTATCTGCTTACTTTACAAGTAAGCAGATACTGTCTTTGCAGAGGAGTATAGGGGTCTATATATTTATAGGAAGTGTATATTGACAAAACGAGAGAAGAATACGCAAGATGTTACTAAATATTTTTAAGATGATGGACTAAACGTTCACGTTATTACCGGTCTATAAAAGCAACAATTCCTTTGAGGGGAATATCAGAAAATGTATTTCCTCGGTGTGGAAATATAACGCTAGGAAGTCCATCAATCTACGATTTGTCTGTTTCAGTATACACATTCTGGCAAAAAAGTGGAGGTTGCTGTCAAGAAGATTCTTGCCGGTGAAGATGTCCAGCAGCGTGGTGCCTTCTCTAATCCTGACTCACTGGATCTCTATTATAATCTACCAGAGCTGTCCGGTTATTAACCCTTGTCCTGCTAGGCCTGTATTATTGTATATATACGGGTTTAAGCATGTTTTAGATCAATAAAAAATATCACTCAATTTGATAAAATTATTCCAATATTTAAGTATTGGACGTGTCTATTTTTCTTAAAATGTAATCTTTTTCGTCATTTTAAGCTGGAAATCGCTTTAGAAATTCCAGCTTCAAATGACGAAAAATACAATTGAAGCAATTCAGCAGGACAAGGGTTAACAACACATTCCAATGGAATATATGAATGAGTTAAATCGCCTCATTTGTATTGTTGACCAATAGCATCCAAATTGGGTGATCCAATTAACCCTTTCAAGCCTGTAGTCATCTTCATCCACTACAAGCCGCGAATTGCTGTCGCAATTCTCGCCTTGTAGTGCATGAGGATGACTCGAAGTGGGTGACAAATGAAAAATAAATATTATTGTTCCAAAACAGCTCAATGAAAATTTTCGTTCTAAACCCCTGGGGAGATTAAGTCCTTCTTCAGAGATGCAAAAGGCATCGTGAGGGTTGAAAAATATCCCCAAACTTGTTATTAGATATTGTACTATTGGCTGTGATTTATTTTTGGAGAGCGCTTGTAACAAATACGTTATTGGATATTATTTCTTTGGTACATTTATGTGTGATTGATAATGAGCTATAACTGATGTGGTTCTACTCACAAACTAAAGATATCAGTAACGTTATCCTTATTAGGTACTATTTTATAAGTCAGAAACAACGATGTATTATTTATTTTAAGTATTGGTAACATTGCACAACAACCGAAGTATTACTAAATCGTTTAAGTATGACCCCGACTTTAAAGACAAAAACATTTTATTCTCTTAGAATATAATATGTAATTGTTTTAATTACTCTCGTCAGGTAATATATATTGTATTATAGGACAATATCCCCCAAATTAACGTGTTTCTGTTTTCTAATATTATACATAGATTTTTTTATTATGTAAAATTAGCAATCCCGAATAACATCACTACCCAGCAAACACAACGCTTGTATAACATGTTGGGCCAATGTCGAAGGCGTTGGGCCGACGTTGAACAAATGTAGACATTATCTGTTAACCCTTTAACCGCTAAGTTATTTTATTTATATTTTACCCCCATAAAGTTGTGCCTCGCTACCACGACCGACAACTTCAAGCGTGTGAAAATTACTCCTATTTGCTTAATTTGAGACCAAACATTTTCAAATATGGATTAAACGATTATAGTCATGCTTAGCGTTTAATGGGTTACCAACAAAGGATTGCTTTTCTGCTTGACACTAACATTAACCCTTTAACTGCTAGTGACTCATATGTGCGCACGAAACTATTTCACATAAACGAATAGGCCTAGTTCTAGTTTTACACGACATTTTTTGTTAAATTCAAATTAAACGAATTCCAAACGGCATATGGAATATCATTATTTATTTTGGTGTCAACCCAGGTTGACTACGACGTAGTGCTGATATCTACAAAACGTATTGTGATATTGTAAACACAAGTTAAATATCCGATTTTGAAGACAAAAGTATGTATATAAAAATATAACCATCTCAAATCCATGATCTTTTTTTTCCATCCACTTGAAATCGCCACATAAGACACGACAGATGTTTTTTTAGTTATCTCATTGGCGCTTTAAGATAACAAAAAGCGACTATTACATCGTAGCTTGCCGTTAACATGGTTAATCATAACATTTAGGCCTACACGCTTGTTAATACCCTCTCCATATGTGTTTGTCCATAAACACAGACCCACAACTAGACATGCATGCGTACTCAAAACGACGCAGCTGCTTTAATACAGCAGTTTGGTTATTGTGACTTATGATAAATTGATAAATTTTGGGTAGATGAGGTCACACTGATAAAGCTTTATTCATTAGCTTAACCAAATGAGATGATGCAGGGTACGTTATTTATTTAGGCTGAGGATTATGCACAACCAGTAATTATGAACTTCTAGAAAGGTCAGTATTTTTGTTCCGGGCTGTTCTGTAAAGACTCGATTGTTATCAACGAAAGTGTTTTTTCTTTGAAAATACAACATGTGTTGTATTGGCTTGAAGTATATTTTTTGTTAGAGGTCTGTGTTGTTCCACGAGGAGCACATATTTGTTTTCTCATAATCGTCTTTCGCCCTGTCAATTCTCAGGCAGAAGTAGCTGATTGCACAAAGTGTTTATGGAATATATTGTATTTATACATTTTACTAAAAGTGTCATGTAATGTTCCTTTTTTGTTTGTTTGGGCGATGCAATAAATTTATTTTACCACATTCTATTTTTCCGTTTTATTTCATCGCATAGTTATTGTCATCACGAGTGCTCAAACGCTACAACCCAGCAAACAACCCATGTTGCCTTAATGCTGGGCCAGCTCCGTCAACATTACCTCAGCATTGCTCAGCATCTCCTGCTTGCTGTGTACTATACCGGTATAGACTTTAACCCTTGAAGCGCTGAATTTATTTGTGAAAACATCGCAACAAAAGGGGTTTTTTCAAATTGAAATCATCATAAATGGCTTAGTTAGCTATTTTCGATTCATTTGAATACCTGTGTTATGGGTCTACGGCCATTATAAATATTTTTACTCTTACAGTGCGGGGATCGACTTTACTCGTCAGAATCTGACGTCAGATTCTGACGAGTAAAGTCGATCCCCGCGCTGTAAGGATTAACTCTTAAACCTCTAAGCGCGACAATAGTCGTCTTAAACCCATTTTACTGGCCGAGCAAATGACTGTTTTCGGGAATGAAATAAGTGTTTAAACATCAAGATTTGCAAATGTTTGGTCTCAAATTGAACAAATATGAGTAATTTTCACTCACTTGAAGTTGTGGGTCGCGGTAGCGACGCACAATTTCAAGTGAGTTAATTTTTTAAATTATTTAATTTAGCACTTCAACGGTTAACAAAACAAATACGGTGATTTTCAGGACTGGTTGTTTACCAACAATTTTCATTCTCCCAATTTATTTTCGTGCTATTGTAATCTGTGTCTATGTTCTGGCATGTCCTTGATCATGTGCGTGTGGCGGCTCCAACATGAAAATGATCGTAAGGTAAACGTTGCATGTATTATGCAGTCTGGTAATTTTGTGAAACGTCACCGGAAACCGCTTTGAATGGCAACTCGGTGAAAACAATGTCATATAAAACCCCCTCCTCCATACTTCATTGTGTTAGTTAGCTCGGTGAAAACAAAGGAGGTCACGGTCTTTGAATTTCGCAGAATTAACTAATGGAGGCAACAATTTTCATCAAATAAATCGTTCGATGGTCCTCAATTTATCGTCTTTGTCATTTCCCCGTTACTGAAAATTTAATCTACATTGTATTTACTTATCGTATTTTATGTTGTTTTCCGTGATATAGTTAGAAATTCAACGTGTTTTCTATTTGATCAATTTTTATTAATATTTAAATAATTTTAAATAATTATTGACACTATATATGTGTCATTTCAAAACCGGCATTATGTCCAAAGATATAAAAAATGAGGATTGATTTAAAGGTCTAAAGCTCACCTTTCTAACGCATCAAAAATAATAAAGATATATAATTTTCGCTAAAAAACTGTTGCCATGACATCTAAAAAGATGATGGAAAAACTTTTGCAAGTAGCATTGCTAATATAGCATTAGGGTGTTTGGTAGATGTCCCCAAGTATATTTTGTTCAACCGCAGTACCAAATAAAATTTTACCTAAGATAAATGTTAGCTGAATTGTTGCTATGGTAACCCAAACCATTGGATGGCAGATCAAGTGGAACATTTGTGACACGCCACGCGAAAAAGGCCGTTAGCTCCAAATTTTTAAAATTGATTTACCTAGTTGATATGATAGCCGTGTGCTTCCTGTTTTACTAACCGAAATAATTTTTGAAAAATCTGTTGTTAATTTTTGTTTTATAGGATTTTTAATATTTTAAATTTAGTTATATATCATTGAAATTAAATTTTAAATGACGGCATAAATAATTTAAATAAAGCCGCGGGGAGGTACCTTTTCACATGGCGGGTCACATTTTCCTTAACAGTTTTTACTAATATTTGCTTGTAGGACGGTTGAATGCACGATAAATCATTTATTACCATCTGCCTGTCCCACCACTGTCATTCAATTATTTGTAAATTTGTAAATTGCATCGCAATTAGTTTTGAAAAAATCGTTATCCTATATCAGAAATCAAGTCCCAAGTCTCTTCAATATTTTAAAATTATACTGCTAATATGTTGCTCTGCGTCAAAAAAATAGCGATGAATGGTTATTTTAGATAAGGTATTTAGCACTTAGCATTATTGGAGGATCAATTTGGGTGATGCTTCATTAGATCATTTATATGCTGTTCCGATGCTGATGACGGAGGGGGTGTTTGTTTTCCCTATTATACAGAAACCACATTTCTAGTTATGTTTTTTAATACGACACAGCCCTCACGTTTAGACCCTATATATAACTAATTTCAATTAAAAATATCACTAGAAATCGAAAAATTCTACGATTATACAGCTTCAGCAATATATTGATATACTTGTATATATGGTAGGGTGGTCGACTTGCTCTGGACGTGTTGATATGTCATTATGCAAATTCATTTTAATGTCAGATTACACGACACTTCTATGGCAGCCTATATGTTTGAGGAATATATGAAAAGTAGCCCTCATATAAAATATGGTAGTTATAAATTATGTCCCAAAATGGCGTTTTTCCCACGCTGCTTTTGAACCAACGTAATAAATGTTTCTTGTCTCTTGATGAAACGCCCCTCTCCCCCCACCTGGTATAAGGAGAGGGGGGAGGACGTTTATCCCAGTTGACGTATTACCCCACCTTGCCCTAATCATTTTATATGTCCAGTACATTCCTTTATATATGTCTGTACATAATTTGATATGAACCAAATAATATCCAGCAATTTGTAAATGTTCTAATTCCGACTGAAATTTTTATTAACACGAAACTATTGTTTTGAAAGCCTATGGTTTGGCTTTGCACGTAGGTAATATTTGCTGAAAGGTCAATAAAGGGAAGGTCCAGAAAAAGGCCTAATAATAGTAACTAGAGCCTGACGGCACTGAAGTAGAGCTTGTGCCGGGCTTCAGGGACATTGTTTTAAGGAAAGCTAAGATGCAGCTGTTTCACAATTAAGCAACAAATATATTTGTCTAAATGAGGTGTTGAATCAGACAGTAGCTATGCTGTATCTCGTGTCTGACTGTCGTCAGCTCAATGTTGTTTTCAATGTTTAGTCGGGGAGGGAGGATGGGTGGCTGGTGGTCATGCGTTGTACGTGTAATGTTGTGAATTCCCGGCGAAACGAGCCATAGCGTGTACAGGGTCAGCCCTGATCTGTCAAATCTATTTTTTTCACATCAAGTCTACAACTGTATTGATACTGCACACTGTATTGATACTGCATTGATACTGCACACTGATTTCAGTGCACATAATAAACTCCTGATAAATACGCCCCCAACTGTGTTTATTAGTATATCCAGTTTATTGTGCAAAATCGGTTAGGCCTACCCTAATGGAAATAGGCCTGCTCGGCTTCTCCCTGTGAGACCCTGGGCTGGGACTGTGGTGCAGCTCATTATTCAAAGCCAATCTATTAAACAGAAACTGTTTATATTAACCTGGCAGTTTGAGTGGTATAGGCATATATGCTACTGGGTATACCCCAGTCAATGACAGGTAGAGGAAGGTACTGCATGCTAGTAGCCTAGGCACATTGCATGTTATAGTAGGCCTACTGCTATTTGCTCAGATTTGATGGCAGTGTGTAGGGTTCAGAATTAAAATAACTGAGTCAGGAGATTAAAGGTGTAGTCAACTGTTAAAATTCGCGGGACAAGGGTCCCCCAGAAGGCAATAGTGCCCGTGGGTAGGCCAAGTCCCTATACCATAATAATACTAAATATGCGTTTCATACCCAAAGCCTCATTAAGAGCAAGTTCTCAAATCACAGCAAGTTCATATATACTTGAGCGACATCTATAATTCAAAGATCTTGGCCCTTACCCCTACTTGGTCGCTTGCTTGCAAACAAACTGACTGTATTACTGCGGGGATGTTGAAACTGCTTGACCCAAGCTTGTATTGTCATGCCCAGTAAACACAAAACATTCGCATGACTTTATGCAATGTTGGACCAACGTCGAAGACGTTGGGCCGACGTTGTATAAATGTTTTACGAATGTCTTGTGTTTGCTGGGCAGGAGGACTTTCTCTCAAACATTGTACATTTATTCAATGTTGGTTCAATGTTGGGCCAGCGTCGCAGACGTTGGCCTAGCATTAAAACAGCATTGGATCAATGTCCTGTTTAAGTAGTATCTTGTAATCAGTTCAGTGGCTATATTAATGCCGTCAATCTGTACTCAATAGGCTACTGTTGGCCTACACTTGACCGTCCCAGGCATGCGCGTCTTGCAGTTGAATCATTCTTTAACTACTCCACTGCGACAGTGCGAGACTGCAGGACAACAATAAATAGACCTGGGAGAATCTCTCTTGTTTTCTGCGCCTTGGCACCACATGTTGTGTAAACCGACTTTGGTTGTCTTCTTCCCGAAAATTAGACCGTTAGCTCGACTATCTCAGTCCAACAAGGATTTCAATAGGCATATTCTATCAGGCATATGCCCTTGGCAATCAGTTTCCATCGTGATTTATGTGTAACGTTGGGCCCTAATTTATTCATGTCAATGACTATTTTTAGTTTACTACTCCGTTTTAATTATGTTTTATGTGTGAAAGAAACATTTGCATTTTTATTTTTTTAAACTCAATGGGCCTATCACAACTCACAACTCACTATAGAACTCAAAACTCGATAAGCCTAGATATATTGAGATTGCAAAGTTATCGATATAATTAGTGAGTTAATAACTCGATATTGAGTTTAAAACAATAATAGCCTAATTTAAATGTCACTTCGCATATGGCTATGAGATTTATTAAGCATAGCAGGATTGGGCTATGCATTGCCTGAGGAGTGTTTTTAAAGTTTTCAGAACGTATTCAGACTGTAAGCACCAGTAGGCCCTAGGCCTAAGTTTTCACTACACATGAATTGTTTTTTTGTTGCTGGTTGAATGTTAGAGCATCGTCTATGAAGCTCGCCCAACATTAATGCCACATTGGTGAATGTTTGTTTGGCCAATAGGCATATTATATAGGTCCTATACATGTGTATTGGCAGGCCAGCAGTGACAAGACGTCGAATCAAAGTTGGCTTAACGTTGGTCGTAGATAGTGGATAAACGTTAAACCAACATTGATTCAACGTCTCCTTGTGTTGCTGTGTATGCCTCTGGGACAGATTGACCTAGCAAACACGAATACCGCTGGACAATCACATGGAGTCAGTGTTGTTTCAATGCTGGCACACCGTCTACGACGCTGGCCCAACATTTGCTCAGCGTTGCCGTATTAGGCCTACTATTAATACCAGGTGCTGCTCCCAGCAAACACGAGACGTTGACGCAATGTTGTTTTAAAGTCGGGCCGACGTCGGAGACGACGGGCCAACATTTAAACACCATTGGATCATAGTAGGTCACGTGTCGTATACAGTACTGTCTGGTTGGTATTGCAGTGCTGGCGAAGGCATGTTAAAGTGTATTGCTAAGGTCACGTGTCACGCGTGACGTCACCTAACAGAGCCCTGCACTGTATGCCTGTACATGGCTGACATTTTATTAGATATATAGGAGTTGATGCGTCATTTATATCAGTGTTCATCGGGCAATTCAAGCCCAAATCTCAAAATACGGCTTCGTGGTGCAGCGAAAAAAGTTATTCTTAACACACACATGGAGTTAGATATGTTCTCAATTCGACAAATTTAAAGTTATTGTCGTGAAACTAATCATACAGAAAACCACTCAGACTCGCATCATCAGAAGAGTAGACCTGAAGCTCTACTAATAATAGCATTTCGTTGAAAATGACCCATCATTACGTCTAAAGTGTAGGACTGACTCGATCAAACCACTTTGATGCCCTACACGTAGCTTGAATTTAAATCCGATGCAAAAAAATATTCGACTGGTGATGTAAACGGTGACATATTTAATGTCAGATATTTGGCAGCGGCAATAATGGACAACATATAAAAACTTTCAAATTAGAGGGGATATTTAATGAGTAGAGGTCTTTCAGCAGGCTACACAGCAACATACATAACATAACATAACATACATAATATGTTTTCCTGAAGATATATTCATATTAAAATGTGATATGTACAAAAACATTTCGTATCGCATTATGTAAAAAATATAGTAGCACCAGCAAATACACATACAGTGACTTCATTTGGCAACTTGATTTCTGGTAGTAATTGTAAAAATTACCTACCCTAGCACCGTAATATAATTATAATAATTATGTTGTTCTATAGGGTTATAATAACCACCCATGAATATATCACGAATTGATAGCATGAAGGCTCCACAACGAGCACGACTCAACAATTACAAATTAATCTGGAACATTGATAGTATAAGAAATATGGACACATGATTGTGCATTACGTAGGCCATATTTCTAATAGTAGACATAGTAGATTATTCGTTCAGTTTTAAAGTAGGCATGAAGGCACGTTCAGATAATACATTCATTTTGATAATATTACACTATACTCTTGAGCGAACACTGCACCTTCCACAACGTCCATTTGTCTGTAGATATATAGATGGTAAATGCATTTCATAATATACAAATATGATCCCCATGATGATATCAAAAATATGACAGCAGTGAAATATATATCCGATGAAAATGTACAGAAATAGGATGATAACGAAAACAACATTATACTTTTGTTATTGTCTCATTTCAGAGAATATTCGATGCTATGCATATATAGTCCTGCCATCAGGCGTAACTTGTTTTTGCATTCCATGCTTAGATTTCATATGCCAATTCATGGAATTTCGTTGTCGGCAAGAATATTCACAAAGAAGACATTTAAGGGGTCGTTCATCCGTGTGCTGCATGCGATGGACCTTCAGGTGTTTCGTCTCTCGAAAAGCTTTATCACATCCTGCGTAGTCACAGACAAGGTGCCGCTGTTCAGAATGTACTACTTGGTGTGCCCGCATGCTTGAGGCACTGTGAAAACGCCGCTGACATTCGTCTTGCGGGCAAATGTAGCGTGGCTGAATCTTTAAATGAACGCGGCGAACATGGTTTTTCAGTGCTCCTTTACTGTGTAACTTTGAATGACAATCAGTGTACGGACAAGAGAATCTGGGAGCACCATCTTCTGTATGTTTCATGAGATGGTGGTTCAGACCAGTTTTGGATGAGTAGCCTTTCTGACATATAATGCAAAGAAAATCTCTAAATTCACCCATTTCTTTTCCATGAGTAGCCAACATGTGACATTGCAGATCTGCTTTACTTTCACAACTATGACCACACGTGTCACAATAAAATACATTATCCCCTTCGTGCTTGCTTAACCGATGCTCCCACATTAATTCTGCATTCTCAAACGTAGTATTGCATATTTGGCAGTTCACTTCAAATCGTTGGTTCGCCACTTTACATGATGGTGAAATCAGACTCATTACGGGCGTAGTAAAACTGGGTGTCTCTTGCACACTCATATTTTTATTAAGGCCAGTAAAATCCTGATCTATTTTCATACCAGCGGCTACAGACACCGTTGTCGGTTCATTGTTCAGCACAAGTACACCTCCGACTGAATCAGCATCTGTTAATGACGAGAACATGCTATGAGGACTGGAGGATTTGACCGACATATCCAGAGGTTCAGCTATGAAAGACTCCGGAGATGCTGGAGAACTCGACATAGCACTGTCACTTGTGTCCACAAAGGTTTGGTTTTTCCCATATCCACAAACTATTTTTCCCTCCTTGTCGATGTATACAGTTAGGTTACCGTCTACTCTCTTTTTGGTCAAATTATGTTTTGCTTTCATATGCCAGTTCAATGAGTTGCGATGGCGGCACGCATAGTCACACAGCTCGCACGATAAATCTTGTTCTTTGTTGTGATAAAGCATATGAATTTCAAGCTGATAATATTCTGAGAATACCCTGCTACATCCAGGGAGGTCACACGTATAAACATTATTCTTTTTCAGACTAGACCTCATGTCTTTATACATAATCCTTGACTTTATAGTATCTGCGGCACTCTGGACATCATGTTCCTTCCTATTAGCTTTGTCACTATCATCATTTAATTGATGTAACATTAAGTGCTCTTTAAGATCATCGTCTGAACTAAACTGGGCATTACAGGATGGGAATTTACAGAAAAATTGTGGTGGGATGTTGCGATGTTCTGTGTTCATATGAACCTGAAGTTCTCGTTTGCTATTCAGACATTGACCGCATTCACCACAAATAAAACCTTGACCTTCCTCAGTCACCTCATCATCTTCAATACTTGCGTTGTCAATCTGACTTGAGTATGCCTCAACCTCTTGTGGGTGGTTCTTTTCTGTGTGCTGCACTATATCGCTCTCACTCAGTCCTATAAAATCACATTCTATGCAGCGATATGACTTGCAATGACCTTTGTATGTCGTACGGTGCTCCGACAAAGCATCTTGACTGTCGAAAAGCTGTTTGCACACTCGGCATGCGTGAAATTTTTTGAAAATACCAGAATCGCCTTTCCGTCGTCTCCTCGCTTTTGAAGGTTGATCTTGAAATAGGGAATCTCCTTTTTTCTGTATCCTAATATCAGAAATAATCTTTTCTTTCAGATTTGACGAGGACGCACATTTGACAAAATCTTTTACTTCCTGTACTAATCCTACTTTATTGCTAATATTTTGTTTAAATGTCTTATTTATTTGTTCATTTTGTTTATCATTCTTTATTTTTTCATGAGTATCAGGTACATTCATTTTTGTCTGCCACAACTTTGCAACCATATTATCGATACCACGCTTTGATTTTTTAACACCAATAGTACCTGTCGACGACGCATCTCTTTTCTTTTCATCGATGCTCTGTGGAGCTGGTACATTCCTGATCGGAGCAGCACTACCTATTTTAGTTGCAGGCTTAGATGATTTGCCGTATGTTTTTTGCATAGCTATTTTGTCATCAGTAATTGTATTGTTTGTTTGATACTTTTGCAGAGCTATTTTGTGATCAGTAATTGTATTGCTTGTTTGATACTTTTGCATGGCTATTTTGTCGTCAGTCATTACGTTATTGGTTTGAAAAAATCGTTGGTTTTGTCTTTCTAGTAACAGTTTCTCCATCTCTTCCTTGCGTGCTCTTGTATTTGCCATTTTACGCTTCAGTGATTCTTTTACCTTTTTACTGGTATTTTCAGTCTTTTCTTTCACTGGCGAGGTAAATTCTGGTGTGGCTGATTTTTTCGAGCTCAGATCTTGTGGCTGTTCTTGCTGAGGTAAATTGGTCAATTCATTCAAATGTAGCAGCGGTGGAGGATGCCTATAGCTTGGTCGGGCGTTTCTTTTTTCAGCACTAATTACTTGGGATACATTTGTTGGAATTGCTAGATTAATCGCCTCGTTTTCACTTGAAGGGTTGACTTGCTGAAAGTGCATGTTGCTTGATGTTTGAGCAGATGAAATATTTTCTTCAGCTACATGTGGTGTGTCGGTGGAATTTACAGGCTGGAAAAGCATAGCTGATGTATTGAACCCATTGCTCCCTGCCAAATTTCTAGCCGGTACAAATACTTGTTGAAATGAGTTCATAGACATCTGCTGTGATGTACTGGGGCTTGGGGTGGTCATCACATTAGCGTATCCAGTGGGAGAGGGTTGCAAAATATTTTGCAGTGACTGCTGATTAATTCCATTGAAAGAAAACGTTTGAGAATTGTGAATGGGAAATAATTGATAACTTTGTTGAGCAGGGGAAGCGTTCATCGGGGAGGTATTTAATGAGGACGGGCAGGTTGTAGTTGTTGGATCGGCTGTTGCAGCAAACGATGTAACTGAAGGTTGTCCAACTAAATCTGCTAAGGTCAATTGACCTGGAGTAACCAAACTAGATGCATTACTTGCATTTACTGACATTTGATTACAAAGTTGCTGTTGGCTACCTGAGATGAGATCGCCTTGTGTTAAAGGTAGATTAATGACAGCATTTTGTCCTCCTCCCGAGTTGGTCAATGGGATGTTAAAAATCGCACCCTGTCCAGAATTAGGAGTGATAGGCACATTAATATAAGCTGTGGTATTCGAAGGGCAGGAAACACTTTCAGTTAGAAGTTCTTTAGTCTGTGTTTCAGTGATTTTAGAAACGAGTTCCGGCTGTTGCACTTCAGGTTGACTTGGAACTGATGTCTGAGCATTTAGAACAGATATCTCGTCAGTAGGTTGCACAGTCTGTTTGAGAGATTCGCGCTCAGGAGGGGTCTTGTGAACTTGTCCTGTGCCTGTATTTCTAGGTCTTATTTCACCCGGCTCTAAATCATCTCCGGGAACACGAATCAATGGTGGAGCTTTATCTGAAGCTGGCGGTGTATTGTTCTTCTGTATGGCCGTGTCCTGGGTCTGGACAGGAAGGACTGGTTGAGCAGGAGGTTCAGGTGTATTTTGTGTGACTCCTTTAATATCTTCTGGTTGAGGTGTTTGTACTTGTTGCAGCTGCTGCTGTATGGCAGCACTGTACGCTGCGGGTATTGCACCTGGTGGTAATGCCCCGGTGAACGGTACAAGCTGAGGTTGTAGCACCGTGGTGGACGGTCCGTTACCACCTGGTGGAGATACCATCATTGGTAGATTGATACAGATGTAACCCTGAACCGCATTTGCACCTGACGCAGCATTGGGTTCACCCTGAATAGACATGGGCGTATTTGGGACTGATTGTGCGCCTGTCTGCTCAGCGTCCGCTGCAGCAAGTTGTTGAGGAGAATTGGTGATCAGTGCGGGCTGGCCATTGCCAGAACCAGGCTGTAGAGATTGTATCATTGTCGTGTCAGAAAATTGTGATGATCTGTAGCTCAACATTTGGTCGACGGGTGATTCACAGGAATTTGCTTCTGAGATCACAGAAGCCGCTACTGATGCAACTGTTTCTTCTAGATCAATACCACCGTCTTTATCAGCCCCTTTGTTGTGCTTTGGAGCAGGAAAAGGGTTGACGGGTGGAATCAAAGGTCTCAGATTGTTGCCAATCTGTTTTTCATTTACTTTAGTACTCTTTGAATTGATACCTCGTCCACGAGCACGTTTTGGTGATTTGGCACCAATGGTCCAGTCATGACATGTGTTCACATGGTCCCTCATATCGCTTTTCTTTGTGAACCGCAAATCACAATGTGTACATTGCTGTTCATTGAATTTGTGTTCCATTTTATGGTTCAGCAAAGCCGACCTGGTGTGAAATAAACTATCGCAAAGTTTGCATTTGAACAGAGTGCAAGGGCGTTCATTGCGCCTGTCAGCTCGTTTGCGGTAGGATGGAGTCAGGCCATTCTTGGAGTCAATGCGGAAATCAAAGCGGCAAGAATCAAAATCACGTCCATTTTCTCCTTCAGACTTCGGCTGCTGATCCATGGACTCTGTAACACATAGATGAGAGAAAAACGTTAAGTAAGAAGCATTGGACAAATATCTATAGTATAGATTATAAATAATAGGCCCCACAATACCAGCTTTTACACATGCTACACACAGTTTAAATCTGGTTCAGATTGATCAGGGATGCCAGTATTTTCCGGATTTTTTTCTACCTCCGGATTCATGATATGGCCTAACAAGAGGCCTTAAATGTCATATAGCGTCCCCAGCCATTATTTCGGTTTTTGCGCCCACAAATAATTAAAAAGTAGACTTGTGGCGGCCATTTTAAATTTCAGCACATCTCCATATCATGGGGAGTGTGATTGCAAAATTTCACTTATTTCTGATTAAGTTGTTGGTTTTTCCGCCCACAAAAAATATGAAAATGAATGGCGGCCATTTTGAATTTCAGTAAAACCCCGAAAGCATATCCTGCACATTTCCATATCGTGGGGAATGTGATTGTAAATTTTGAATAATTTCTGAATCATTTTTTATTTTTCCACCTACAAAAAAACTAAAGTTTATCCATGGCGGCCATTTAGCATTTTGGTAGCATCTTTCCTAAGAGGCCAGTCGACCAGCATAATCCCCCGCCCCGTCGGCGTAATACAAATTTTACAGGGTACATCCTCTCCGGAACTCTCACATTCCGTTTAACAGTAATGGTCTACCTATTTTTGCCGTGTATATTACAGATATTAAATCAATGATTGTCGCAAGTCGACCGTTTTTGATATGGTTGATCAAATTCACATTTTGAGGGCATATCCCTCACTGATAGCAGTGAAACCACACTTTTCGTTTATCTGGCACAGTTTTTTCCCGATATTACCCATTATAATAAAGTCAATAATCATGATAATGGCCTCAAGTCGGCCACTTTGAATTGGATCGATTTGACATTTTTCAGGGCATATCCGGCCTCCCCGAAACCGCACATTTTGCTACTAAGTATTGGTCTAGCTATCTGGCACGGCTTGCCAGCTATCAGGCATATTATAGTCAATAATGGCCGATAATCGGCCATTTTGAATTAATTCGATTTTTTTTTCAGGGCATATCCTGTCCGGAAACCACACATTTTGTTGTATGGCAATGTTCTAGCTATCTGGCACGGTTTGTCAGATATCAGGCATATTCAAATATTAGAGTTAAGTATGGAGGATGGTTAGCCATGTAAGGATGTCAAATTTCAAAAACCCCAAAAGGTACATCTACACCCCCCTAAGGGTTGTGTGTGTGCAAATTTAAAGAAATCCCTCCATGGGTTTCCGAGATCTGCTCCGGAAAATGCGGACAGACGGACGGTACGCCGGACTACCGAACATCTGTGGCAACGCCATAACCCCCCGCCCCAACTTCGTCAGACGGGGTATAAAAACTCATTTGCACATCTCCACCTTGTTAGAACGGTGATTTAACTTTTCTTGAAAAAAAATTACCTCAAGTTTTTGCGCCCACAAAAAAGCGTAACCCCTGACGTCTGACGGAATCCCGGCGCGACTAAAATCCCCTTCCCCTACAGGCGCGGGGTAAAAATGGCTTCCAGAAGATAAATCCAGATTTTTTGTATTTAATGATTGCACTTGCGCATGGTGTGATCTGGCATCGGCCAACATCCAACTACTCTCATCTGTGAATATTATCATGAAGACATGAACGTCAAATGTGGGAGGATTCACATTTGCTGTACCATATAGTGAATGTTTTTTGTAGTCAATTCTCTAGCAATGTTTATGAAATTGTCGCTATTACTATGATTTTTTATAACAAAATAGTGTAGGTCTATTGTTTGAGAGGTAATCTGTATAAGAAATAAATTAGTGAATGACGTCCCTCTATTAAAACATTAACGTCATTCAATTTCAATCTTAGAATCACATTACATGTCAAAAGGTCTATTTATGAAATATTTATATATTTAAATATCTTAAAATTGGTTGACAATTGACTGGATCAGCGACAATTATTCACTAACATTACTGATAATGTGAATCCTACTTTATATAAATCCTACTTTATATGTGATGTCGCGTTCGTGTTGCGACTTGCCATTAACCATGGTAATGCCATTGTGGTATTAATATAAGGTTTTATATTATAATAAAGCAGAGTGCATAATGAGAATAATGGATGATGCAATAACTTAAATATATCGCACATCTCATACGCACATCTCCTCATAGTGTAAAACTGCATGAAGTACATGGTCATACTTTTCTTATTTTTATTTGAATTTTTGTGGTACGGTGCTTGAGAGGAGTTGTGTGCTTCCTGGTTCCTATAAATTATTTGATTACTACTGTAGGATTATATTGATTATCACCATGGTCAAAATGAGGGGGTAGGTGGAGCCTGATTTATCAAAATGTGTGAAAAGCTTAAGTTTAACCTATAAAGTTAATTCAAGTATACTCGAACAAACGCGAGATATTGATCCAGTATTGCTTTAATGTTGGTCCACCATCTACGACACTAGCCTAACATTAAGACAACAACTGGCTTTGCGACTCGTGTTTATTGGTATGTATCGATAGCATCCCAGCAAACATGAGACGCTGGCCCAACGATGGTTCACTCTTAACCCACACTGTAAACCAACGTTGGGCCAACGTCTAGTGTTTGCTGGGATTTGCATCCGTTTCCTGCATAATTTAAACGACTATAAATCTGTCCAGCTTAAAATAAAATTCATGGCAATATGAATTTATAAGCTTATCACCAGCGGTCAACTACTCAGAGCTGAAAAACTATCAAAAAGCGTCAAATTACAAAAATCTTTTGAAATTATAAAAATCCGTACCTCCAGCTCTCATATAAAGTTTTTTCCGACAGCTGTGGATGCGATAACGCTTAAAGGTTCTATTGTCCAGGCAATAAGCCAAATTGAAAATTAAGTGAGCAACATTTTCTTATAGTTTGTTATAGTTTATTATAGTTTATATTATTTCCAGATCAATTTTGGCACTGTGAAAGGTAGAAAATTGCTCTTTTAAAAACGGTAAAATTGATCAATTGATTATAAATGTCAATATATGCCTATTATGTATATAGTATTTTGTCATATATTCTGCCATGCAAAGCCAAAAAACAGTGAATGCTTACTTTACAAGTTAAGTGTAAGCAGTTACTGCATTTTCGCAGCTAGTGCCTTTAGGCTTTGTAGAGCAGAATTAGACGTGGCAGATTCTGTTTTACTGTGTAATACAATGTAGTAGTTTGGCACAACAGCTCAAGTTCGCTCACACTCAAATTGGGAGGTTATATGAATACGAATTTTAGCTGTTTTCTCTTGGCCGCCGTCTCATACCATCAGCTTTTACATGGAGCGGACACGAGGGCAACAGACCTGAGGGGATGGGGAACAGGAGGGGGTGCCGCTTAGTGGCCACGGAGTCAGCACCAAGACGTACGCAGCTATAGGTATAGCCACGGGACTAGACCAGCGCGGGACCCGCCTCATCAACCTACTCCACAGTCCACCATGCACACCGTCTCTGCTAAATGCGGACTGCGAACGGCCACCCAAATTGGGCAATCGCTGCGGCCGTGCATAGGCAAGCAGAGAGAGAGAGAGAGACGCTGGCGTGCTGCTGCCGGCAGTTATATTCTACAAAGAATCCGGTACTAGGATACACGAATCCGACGTCCGGCGGCTGTCTGAAAGCCGCCCTCCTGGCTAACACGTCACAGCGGTCCATCGCCGGCTGAGTGGCGGGCTAATGTCAGGGATTTTGGCCCTTTATTAAGCCAGCGTGCATGGACGAACATTTTACGTCTGAAAGCCATACCGCGTCCAACTGCGTAGATGATCCGGTTCTGCTGCTTGCACATAACAGAACTTTCACTAGTTGGCCATGTTCACCTAGGCCTACACCCCTCTCATCTGTACAAAACAATTATACCATTATGCACACTGTCATTTTTTTGGCTTATTTTGTAACCTTCGCATTAAATATGCCAGTCTCGAGCTCATGCCTAATTTTCATAATTGTATACTTGGGTCACTGCGTAGTTTCCCAGTATTATTTAAAGCATCTTGGTACGGTAGTGAGTTCAGGCCACACGTCTTCTTTTTTATTTTGTTTTAATAAATTAAAGTTGGGAGTTCCCAGTGTTGCAGGTAATATAAAAAAGAAGATATTTTCCAATCATTTGGACATGTTGAACATGGCAATTACAACCTAAATCATGAAAACTTTGTTAATTTCAGTCAATATTTATTTTGTAATTTATTTTATTATTATGTTCCCGCGACATCATTTCCATGATATCATGAACTTTGTAAAACTTGAGAAATTTGTAAAATTTCGCTCTTTTGTCAAACGAAAAACAAACCCAGCTCAGCAGATAAACCTGAAGTGGTTCTCTTATGATACGATTTTTAATTATCCAATAAAGTTTTAAAATACCCTTCTTTTAACTTTCATTCACTTCAAACCCTTCAATTATGATTTTTATGGCAAAAACATACAGTTTAACCGTTCAGTGCGACGCTTTAAAAGCCTGAATTTACCATTGTCATCTTCATCTACTACAAGCCGCGAATTGCTATTGCAATTCTCTACTTGTAGTGGATAAAGATGACTTGAAGTGAGTGAAAAAATTAAGAAAATTGCCATGCATTGGTAAAAGTTTCATGGATATTATCCTTTTAGAATTTCTGGGGGTTTTAATATTATACTTCAAAACAGCATCATCTATATTTGACGATAATAGGTGAATGTTTCATCCATTATCGTCACATCAGGCAGCTGAGAAAATCGCCATAATTAATAGTGAGATACAAAAATATAATTCATTAATGCTATTGCATGAAATATAGGCAGAGAAACAAGTTTGGACCTTCTTATGGAGAGCTTGAGCATCATTCTATTCCTCGACATTATGATACATATTATATTAAGTAGTATTTTAAAATTATGTATAAATAAAAAATGACACGCGAATGTCCGCCTTTAAGAACAGAAAAATGTTCTTCTTCTCCCTCAAAAGTTTTTTCCAAATATTTTTACTTTTATTTTTGTTTCCCTCCCTCATTATTATTTTGAAATTTCTAATCTGGAACAGATAAAGGCAAAGGCTGTATTTTATCGACATTCTAATCTAACCTCATATATCACTTCACATTGGTAAATATTTGTTCTTAAATTAAAATTGTTTTTCTTATATTTTTTGTGCAAATTCTACTTTTAAATCATTTTTTTGTACTTGTCGAGGAACAAAACATGGACCTATGATCTCTGAAATAAGGGCGCTATCCTGGAGATTGGTTGCCGTGTGCCAAAATGTAATATTCAGATAAAGTACCCATCCCTACTTTATAAATGCATAGAAACCTACAACAATTTTTTGCTGAATTAGTAGAGGAATACCCTCTAGATGAAAATTGAAGAGTCCCTAGCAATCCCCATGTTGGCTTTTTATTTTTTCAAGATGGCCGAAATCTTGTTGAAAAAACCCCAGCATACTTGAATATGATACTATTTTCAGCACAGTTCAACTGCTTACTCTAACTTACGAGAGGGCCATAGGCCTACATAAACATAAATGTGCTGTATGACTTTTGACTTTATATTGTATACCATAAAATATGCAAATTAGCCACCATTTATATAGAAAATACCTCTTCAAGCAATATCTCGGAAACTAATCAACTTTAAATCTCAAATAAAGTACACTACCATTTTCATTGTCAACGATTGCAATAAAGTGTTATTTTATTAGGATCAGGATGACATATAGCATAAAATATGCAAATTAGGAACTATAACTGGAAATGATGATTGAAGAAATATATCAGAGAACATATTTTTAGGCCTCAGTCAAATTTTGGCGGGTGCCTATTGTAGCCACGCGTCACGTCCGTCCGTCCGTCAGTCGGTCCGCCACTTTTAGCACGCTCACTTGTTTCGCATAACTGGAATGTACATTAGAGTTCACATTTGACCTTTTTGTGACCTCTATGACCTCCATTTTTTTCCGATCGGCAAATGTTCTCGTGAACGCGATTCACTCAACAATTTTTATGTATGACACCAAAATATATACCATATATATATATCTATTTCACTAATAGCTCGGAGGAATCCGAAAATGGACGTACCTCGGGCAAGAACTAGGTCGCAGTGGCCGACTATCGGTAATTATTTTCTTAATATGCGTAATATCTGGAAAACCGTCCCAGATAGCTAGACCATTGCTATAGAACAAAATGTGCGGTATCAAAATGGGGAATGCCTTAAATTATTGATTTTATTATGCGTAATATCTGGAAACATGCCTAATTTGAATAAATGGTCATGAGATATAGTCAAAAGTTATAGTCTATAATGTTATAGGTTGTTTTCAAATTGTTTCGCTTTCAAACAATTATTATATTAGAGGTTGAAGCCCAATTCCTTCACCGACAATAACAAATTTGAAAAACTCAATCAGACCTTTATTCATTTATTTATTAAGGCCTTTACAGTCTCTATAAATCGTGCTACATAACACACTACATTAGGTAGACATTGTTGTGTGAAAATTAAAATTTTGCACACGAGGTCTGTCTGATATCCCACATAAATGGCTCTATAAATTTGCTGTTGCGGAATGGCCGCCAAAAATTAGTTTATCATCATCTTAAAACTGTCATAAAACTAAACTATGACAGAGTTGATTTTGGAGGTTTACAACCATCATTTCGTACCCAATGAATCAAATAAAATGATACATAAAGGCATTAGATCTTTATTTTATCTGACATGATAATTTCAGGATATGACATATCTGATGGAATATGTTGTATTGGTGGTCATTTTTCTAGATATAACACATTATGCAGATGTACTTCTGTAGAGAAAAAAAAAATATTATGCTATAGCCACATGTTTTTTTTTAATTATAATACAACCACATACAAAAAAACAAATAAAAAAATACGTTTTAGTGGGCTACTAATCTTTATATATTATTTTATATTTTACATATTCATTTATATGCGACAAATAGTGAATAATATACATGTAGGCTAAAATTTGTTTTGACAAGCAACTTTTATTAGACATACAAAGCTTAAACATATTATTTAATTATGATACTCGGTGTTTTTGTGATTGAAATATAAAAAGTGTAATGTAGAAAAACGACAACAAGTGGTTAGATGTATCTTAACATCATGTCACCATTTCCTGTACAACCGATCCAAGACGGTCGTTTGTGATAAAGTTGCATTACATAGGCTATAAAAACTATGAACTAGTATCCTAGTATTTTCTACTTTTTTAATATGTCCATTGTTTTCCCGCACCTGGTATTCGTTAGTTGATGGAATATCTCAGGCCCTTATAATTTGCATACATTAACATTAACATCATTAATGTAGGAAACTGTTTTACTTGATTCCTTCTATATATCATACTGTATTACACGTATGCATAGCTAGGTTATGGCATTAAAGTCCGAATATGGCATTACAATATCAGGATATTGCATTTTAATGTAAATATATTCCATTACAATGTTGATATTTCGAATTATACTGTAAGGCCTAGATAGACAGATATACTTTTATATCACCCCGGAAGGAAGGTAAAATCGTCATCCATTCAGAACATAATTTAACTATTGAGCAGAATGAAAGAAGTGAAATGAATAAATAAACGAACGAACGAACGAACGAACAAACGAACGAAAAAATGAACAAATGAATGATTGATTGATTGAATGAATGAATGAATGAATGAATGAATGAATGAATGAATGAATGAATGAATGAATGAATGAATGAATGAATGAATGAATGAATGAATGAATGAATGAAAGTGCATTTGAATAAATCAGCGGTTAAGTGTTAACATTGTTTGTCACCTGATCATGACATCCAATACAAGGATACGCCTTTACAATATACCAGTTTTTTTTTACTAATATGACAATTTAACGTCAGGACATGTTTTTGTTTTATCTCAGAATGTTTGTTATGATGTCTGGATATGACACTATAAGGCAGCTTTATGGAATTTATAGCCTTATAATTGTAGTTTCATTATACGGGATTATAAATTCAGAATATTACATTATAATGTTAGAACACAACATTCGATGATTATTCAGATCGCGATGATGTAATTAGGATAGCAAGGCATGAATGACTTAATAATGCTGGGAAAATACGATTATGATGTCATATTTTATGATAATTATTTTTTATTTTTTGCTATAACATTAAAAATTAATATTTGGTGAAAGGAGTAAAAAAAATTAGCTTCTGTTCTCGTTCTATGTCGACAATAGAAGTCATTTTGAAGTGGATATGCTTATGAGAATTGTTGGCTTATCTTAGATATAGTGTCATACACACGATAACCTGCGTCTAATCAATACAAGGAAGTTTTTTAAACCTTTGTCTAATAATCTATGTGTATAAAATTATCCCTAAAATGACGCCTTCCTATTTGCATTAAGACGTTCAGTTACGATCGCCCGTTGATCAACATATCATTAGATATAAGCCATAACGCCGTGTGTCAATGGCTCTCACCACTGGTCACGACATTCTGGTGAGTGAGTGAATATTGCTTTATGTCGCTTTCCGCACAACCATGTCAATATCGCGACAGAAGGAAGCAAGAAGTCTTATCGCATGACTTCAAGTACACATTACCATTGACAGCACTGTACACTCCATGCCTTTGAACAGTTTGGAGCACTGTATATGCACAACCCCAATGACAACCATCCGACCCAGCCGGGATTCCAACCCAGTACCGCTGAATTTCGAGCCCACAACCAGATCGAATGAGCAATCGGGACCGGCCTCCATTTCTGGTACCGTATCAAAAATTACATCTCTCTCGATTGTGAAAAATCTATCACAATCTAAACATAGTATGAAGGAAAACTTGTTAAGTCAAATGAGAATGCAGTAAATGTTGCTGAAGTGTGATTCTCTACCACAACATAAATATTTCTGCTAATAATATTACAATGGAAGTAAACCATTTTGTAATTTTGTGTTCAGACAAATTATATCATCTTCAATCAATCAATCAATTAATCAATCAATCAATCAATCAATCAATCAATCAATCAATCAATCAATCAATCAATCAATCAATCAATCAATCAATCAATCAATCAATCAATCAATCAATCAATCAATCAATCAATCAATCAATCAATCAATCAATCAATCAATCAATCAATCAATCAATCAATCAGTTGATCAATCAATCAATCAATCAATCAATCAATCAATCAATCAATCAATCAATCAATCAATCAATCAATCAATCAATCAATCAATTAATCAGTTGATCAGTTGATTAATCAATCAATCAATCAATCAATCAATCAATCAATCAATCAATTAATCAATCAATCAATCAATCAATCAATCAATCAATCAATCAGTTGATCAATCAGTTGATCAATCAATCAATCAATTAATCAATCAATCAATCAATCAATCAATCAATCAATCAATCAATCAATCAATCAATCAATCAGTTGAATAAACAACTGGGACTTTTTGTATGAAGTGTAGTTATTGTCCTTATGCCCAATGTTTTACGTTAGCCACCATTGTCATGGAGGTAGGGATGAGCTAATTCTAATGCCATTATGTAGCTTGAACATAACTGTGCTAAAATTTAATAAAGAATATCAAAATACAATCCGATGACTTATTACACAATATGTTCAGCTTATTTGGTAAGAATTGATGAGTAAAGCTCATGCATTGAAATACAATTTCTCACCGGCATGAAATCCTAAGACTAAAATGCCCCGAATAGATTAGTCCGTGTCCGCTCACTGAGTCTGTCTGTATACTAGTATATAATACATGGATGCGGGGAGCAGTACAATGATACCCCTGAAACCGCGGGATGCTCACTCGACGCTGGCCGAAAAGCCGGGCCAACGTCTCCTGAATGCTGGCCGACATTCAGGAGACGTTGGGCCGGTGTGTTGTTTTTGCTGCAGCAGCCTACTTTATCTGCATCCTAGTTAATTGACGATTACGCTTGTCGGTTTGCCCATATTTGGCAGTCGTTTGGTGGGCCTGCCTGCTTATCTGGCAAATAGGATATCTGGCCAGGAAAAGTGGTCTGTGAGGGGGGGGGGGAGGGGGGGTGCCGTGTTTGTATTTGGGCATATCCATTCTCCAAATGAGATGGTGGTCACAATATAATAATATAACATATATCCTGTTTCTATATATCCAGTATGGCTTTAAAGAGGGGCGTGTGGATAGTATTTGTGGACTATATGTTTAAATCTCTTCCAGAGGGATTCTGTTCCCAGAATAGCCTATATGTCTGTGCTGTTTGCTTCACATGGATGTGGGGTTTCGGTCGGTCACGGTATTGTTGTTTTACAGAAACGACATTTCGGGTAGGCCTACACTATGGCTCTCAGGATATCATAGCCTATATTCACTTATAGATCAATATTCAATTCCATACAATTTTCTAGATATCTATGAATTTTAAATCGTCAGCGTGACTGCGAATTTGTATCTGACTATTAGTGTGTGAAAATATATTAAACACCAACAAAACAAATAAATGTGCCTTTACCACGTCATTCCGTGTAATACGGTGTTATTATATCAACTTCCTACACTCAGAAGCTACTTTGGCTGCATGCACATGACATGTAGCCATGCACCATGATTACACTGTATAATGTATGATGTGATGTTACTTTAGGTTAGTCATTATACCATTTATTAACTCGTGATTATACTACACCAAGAGTGAATTGTTATTAGCATAAACTATAAAACATAAGGTCAATGTCAAATAATACTCCACAGTTGTAAGTCCATGCAATGTACATATATATCCTAAAGGAATCAATCAATCAATCAATCAATCAATCAATCAATCAATATATCAATCAATCAATCAATCAAAATCAATCACGGTATTGCTTCTTTATGGAAACGACATAATAAATCAATCAATCAATCAATCAATCAATCGATCAATCAATCAATCAATCAATCAATCAATCAATTAATCAATCAATCAATCAATCAATCAATCAATCAATCAATCAACCTAGCAATCAATCAATCAATTAATCAGTCAACTAATTAGTCAACCAGTTAGTCAATCAATCAATCAATCAATCAATCAATCAATCAATCAATCAATTAATCAATCAATCAATCAATCAATCAATCAATCAATCAATCAATCAATCAATCAATCAATCAATCAATCAGTTTTCTGCAGAAAAGGATGACGAGATGAGATGTCTTTCTATATTCCTTGTATTGGACACACTGACTTCCCTCCAGAATTCACTGATAGCCTTTGGACAGGTTATTTTCTATGAATGCATAGCGTACTGTGATATACTTACAACAGTACACTAATTACTAACATGGTTTCTTTCAGAAAGTGATACGAAATCCGGAGAACAAATACGATTCTCACAGTTTATCGCTCAAATATCATTTAATTTAAACTTGTGAACATCGGGCGACCACGATCCGGTCATCTTTATCACATTACGCCTTGTATTGAATGACATTACTGCCTTTAATGATTCTGTGGACATTACTGCTAATGCGAGTGAAACTTAAATACTAATATATGTTTAACTTGAGACAAACCATTTCCACATCTTGATGTGCAAGCACTCATTTCATTCTCATTTAACTGTGTCTTAACCAGCTAATAAAAAGACTAAAAGCAATGACAGTGGTTCTTAGCACTCAAAGGGTTAATAAGTCCCAGCAAACAAGAGACATTCACCCGATGTTGTTTCAATGTTGTTCCACCGTCTTCGACGCTGTCCCAACATTGAAACAACATTGGGCGAATGCCTCGTGTTGCTGGGTTATTACGTGATCGGTAATAGCACATTACAATAATTATGTCAATCCGTGTTTCATCAGGCTTATCATTTCGCAAGTATACAAAAAAATACAAACTTGATAAAAACGGATTTTTTGTATCAGTAACAGGTGTGCTACAGCAAGGTTAGGCTTCTTGAGTCTGCGACCTGGAGAAGCCTAACCTTGCTGTAGGGAAGATGGATCAGATATGCGTGGCTTTTATCAGCAAAGTATTCTCTTTTACTGTCAGTCATGTAACAGGAATGAATAATAATATATTCACTATGTAACTTAGCATCTACACTATCAATTTTAATGAAATAAAAAATAATTACTTTCTTTTCATCCACTTTTATTAATCACACGCGCTGATAAAAGCGACGCTGGCCCAACATTAAACTAACATAGGATTAACGTCTCAAAGGAGTTAGAATGGCGGATCAATGGGGAGTCCTGGAGGTCGGAATCAGTTTTTTTTTTATAAAAAATAAAGAGACATGAACAGCCTCATTTGATTCCGACATTTTAAAATGTTTTACCTCCCTTTTATTAATTCAAAACATCTTAAATATCACTATCTGAGTCCTCACAGCAAATACGAGACGTTGACCCAGTGTTGGATTAATGTTGGCCCACAGTCTCGTGTTTGGTGGTCTATGCATAAAAATATCTAGGGGAGTTCAAAAATTATCCATTCAACTCTCCTTTTTCTAAATCCTGAGTACCCTCTTGAAAAGAACTAGTTGTTATAAGCAATTCAATTAATTCAACCTCTTGGGATTAAAAGGTCGTAACAACATTTGCGTCCCAATCCAGTGATTAGGAAAGTTGTTAACAGTTCTGACGGAGAAGACAATAAAAATTCAGAAGCGACGATTATTTATAACAATTCAAACAAGTGATTAGCTTGTCATCATCGTGAAAAACGGTGCGTAATTGCTGATTTAAGTTATATTTAATCGAAATAAAATACTATTTAATGATAATTTGAGGCATACATTTATGTATATACAAACAGCTGATACGCTCGTACTTGTATCTCTAGTATTGTTTTATATATATATATATATATGATATTGTTCTAAGCTATTAATTAAAATTATTACAGTTAACTTTTAACTTTATTGGAGATGGAGGCAAAACATATTGTCCGACCTGCTGCTTTTAATATCGGAATGGCTAATGTGTACTTCAAAGTATTATCATTATGGCAAGCTGCAAGTAAAAATAAATAAAAGTGTGTGAAAGTCTAATGCAAGGAGTTTATACAGAATCCTTCCACTCTATAGAGGCGCGCGTATTTAATATGCAGTGGGGATGGGGAGTGTGCTTATATGACACACATACAGCGAAGCTGCAGATCCCTGTGTGAAAGCTAAGAGGTCTGTACATATAATCTACATCACTCAAGATGGCACTGACTAACACAGCGCACTAGTACAACAAATACCTTCCATCCTAGTCAAATGGTGTCAGGGCCGAGTAGAGAAGTAAGCCAGCGTTCGCACTCTTCTTTCTTGCGCGACTTGATCAACTTTTCTGAACGCCACCTAAATCTGTTTTAAAAGGTTCGCTTTACTTTAGAATCGCCACCCGTGGACAAGTTTGCGCGCCACAGGATGGTCGCTGTGTACAGTCATACTGAAGAAGGGGGACTATAGGGACCGGGCCAAGTTCATTACTACAGGGAGCGAAACTTTCTTTAAATAGCATACAGCTGCCAGCTTCTCTTTGTGATCCAAATTTGGAAGCTGTAGGCTGTACTACGCAGGACTGGGACTAGCAGGGAGTTAATGTAGCTGCTGATGATGCTGCTGCTGCTGATGATGCGGATGCTACTTCTGCTGCTGATGCTGTGGTGCTATAAGTCGGCCACATACTCAAGCTGTCTGAATACATACACCATCACGCTATCGTGTTTCTGGTGGGAGCCTTTAACGATAAGATACAGGGCCTGTTGATGAAACTGTTAGTGCCAGCGACCACCACACATACCACCACAGAAAACCAACCATACTGTAAATGGCCAGATTTTCATACATATTACATCTTAATCCTATTAATTAACCACTGATTAATTTGATTATCATCAGAGAAAAGAAAATGTCTAATATGTCTCGAATGGTAAAATGATGTTTTGTTTCAGAAGTTTGGTATTTTTCATCATGCGTTATTATTATTAGTATTATTATTATTATTATAATCTCAATCATAATTAATGTTCACTATATCTTCAATTACCAATTTTCCCTGTGCAGCATAATTTATTTCGCATAACTGCGCAACTTCTGGGAAAGTACTTAGGTTCAGCGTGAGCCTATTATATATCCCTTACAAAGTTTATGCAGTGCTTATCTTTACTTATATAACTTGGAAATTTCGTGAAATTAATTGAACCCACTGGCTCTGAGCGGCAAGAAGGCGTGGCCAGGCGTCGGACTTTCACAGTCCAGCGCCGGGCAATCCCTGTAGCCCCCCCCCCCCCCGTCCCCCCACACACACGCCATCCCGTCCCAGCAAGCACAACACATTGACCCGGTGCTGTGCCACCGTCTGTGACGCTGGCCCAACATTAAATCAGCACCGTGTCAATGTGTTGTATTTCCTGGGGTGGCACTGCGTACAAAGTCCAGCCGCAGCCAGCTTAGCATTATGAGGCTGATATTTCCTATAGCTCGGGTAGTGATAAGAAAAAGTCAGCTATGTATAGGCAGTATACGTGTGGATATTATCATATCAGTAAAAGCTCTACGTCTGATTTACCGTGTGACACCCGCCTGTTGTCCGTATCAGGCGGGTGGTGACTCAGCTGTGCCACCCAGAAAAAAACACCACCACACTCCTATTATATGCAAAGTCAAAGTCAGTAACTGCTTCCTTTACAAGTGAGCAGTTACCGCCTTTTGACTTTGCACTGCAATATTATGAGATATACACTGAACTACCAGATAGAGCTTGATCCCGACAAATACGGAGATTCATCCAGTGCAGACTTGATGCTGGGACAGCGTCCTAAATGGTGAGCCAGCATCAAACCAGCATAGGGTAATCGTCTGGGAGATTTGTACGGATGTACTTGTTGTTTTCAGTGTCTCACGGTGCAACCTCCCTATATAAAATATGCACTATTTATGGGGATACTGCTATCAGTTTGAAGTATGCAAAGCTGACACCTAGATTTGTTTCAAATAATTACTGGTATCCATTCAAACAATTTACGAATCTAAAGTTATCGGCCTTTTCAATTTAAGTTATTATCTGAGTCAAGGCGATTGTTTTTATTCGATCAGCAGGACATTTGAGCCCAAATTTATTAGAATCTAACCCAGTAAAGACATTGAACCAACACTGTTTTAATGCTGGCTCACTGTCTGCGACGTTGGCCCAGCAATAAAACCACATTGGTTCAGTTTTACGTGTTGACTAGGCAAATCTGTCTTCTAATCACCAGTCACCACTTGCGGATGAGCCCAACCACAAGTGCGGACAACATAATTAAAAACGTTTCAAGGCAAGTCGAATAACGCACTTTAGCTGCTAAATTATTCAATTTGAATTTTCACCCACTTGAAGCTGTGTCTCGCTGACGCGATCCACAACTTCAAGTGAATGCAAATTATACAGATTTGACAAAATGTCAAATCTTTTCAAATCTTGCTGATTGATGTCACATTTTATCTTTAACATTCTAAAAGGTGGTACTTATAATGTGTTAATAAAAAAATGAAAAAACCCGAATATATTCGGTATCGGCGGTTAAAGCATTACATTATTTGATGTAAGGATAAAAAATACATTTTGTTTGATAGTTGCTGTTTTCGTATATTATTTATTAGTTTGAACAAAGATTTTTTTTCTTTGTTTGAACCAACGCAATATACAGCTTCAAACTAATTAAAAAATAGTACTCAAAGGGTTGATCTGCTTATATTCACAATACATTGAGCCAATATCGGTTTAATGTTAATCCACTATCCGCGAAGCTGCACCAACAATAATCCAACATTGGCTCAACGTATCGCGCTGGCCAACAAACAGCGTGAAGTGACCTCCGTTTCCCCTCGATCCCTCCATGTAAAGTCCTTCACTATCCCCTGCTCCATGCAAAGGGACGCTGGGGAGTCACCCCCCCCCCCCCCTCCCCATACCGCCTCTGAGCCACAAGTCACTCACTCACTTCCCGCATTGCTCTGTGTATGGAAGGAGGCGCAGAAAAGGGATTTAGGCGTACCTGGCGGGAACCCTTTCAGCGTTAGAAGCTGACCACCCCCCCCCCCCATCCCGCTTGATGGCTCATCAGTCATTAATCTCTCGCTGTATCTGTATTAGCCATTTAAACCCTCACGATGCACCAAAGCGTCGTTCTGCATCTCTGAAGATTTACTTAATTTCCCAAAACCCTTAGAACGAGCATTTTCATGGAACTGTTTTATTGATTTTCTTTTTTCATTCGCCATTCACTCCAAGTCATCTTCGACCACTACAAGTCGAGAATTACAACAGCAATTCGCGGCTTATAGTGGACGAAGATTACAATGGTATATTCGGGGTTGAAAGGGTCAAACTAAGTCAACATTTTCACCCTTTAACCGCTAATCACGACAATAGTACTTTTTGCTTCTGTTAGAAGGTTAAATCACAGTTATTGGGAATGACATGTGTGTATAAACATCAAATGTTGAAATGGTCAGTCCCAAATTTAACAAATATGATTAATTTTCACCCACTTGAAGTTGTGGGTGAAAATTGAAATAAGATAAAATATATTGAAATAAGCAGGTAATACGAAACTTACCTTGGTTGTGATTTTTGTTTTTTTATCTTCAAAATATAAAGGGGTATTTTCCATTGGTGTCGAACTGGCGCCAGGCTAGCTCACTTGTAGCGTGGTCGACTCAGTGCTCGGGGGGTATCGGATTCGAGTCCCGCTGGGGCTGATATTCTTTCCTTGGCGCACACACATACAGTGCCCCTGGTTCAAATACATGGGATAACGCCGCATTTAAAAAATAATATAAAAAAATAAATGACATTATGTCAGAGCTGACATCTAAATGGTCCATAAAACTTTTTATAAAGTTGTTATAATTTCATCCAGCGGAAAACGCAGTATAGGTTGGGCTATACCAAACAACTGAAAATAGCATGTGGTCAAGGAATTAATACAATCCCTTTAACCTTTTCACTACCATACATGACGGAAATTTCCGTCGTCATTCGTCAATGAACGTAACCATAAAATGACACAAATTTTCGTCAAATATATACTACATTTATGTATTTTTCGTCATTTGAAGCTGGAAATTGCGTTAGCAATTCCAGCTTTAAATGACGAAAAATAGAACTCTTACACCAGTATATCTGGATCCTGGCATGCACTCCGGCCTGGAAGTCAAAGGGTTAATGTAGCATACAGATACAAATTTAAAAAAAATTATTTTTATTCTGTGAACAGATATTATGCTAAGTAATATGATTGCTTTAGTGTGCTTATTAAGGCTGAGAAACAATATTCCATAATATACTGTTCTATTCTCTAATATATTTTTAGTTTAAGGACACAATCACTTAATGCAACAATTTAAATTAATTGATTAAGTAGACCTGGCACTACAACAGTAGAGAAAAAACACATATCCACCTAAGTCCATAGACTAGAGGCCAATTCCAATTATTGGTCTAGAAATCAGTTCTGATAAACTTGAATGGTTAAAAGTAAACAACTATATTTATCTCATAAACCCAGGTTGTCGTCCATTTGGAAAAAACATATTTTAAGCCACACAAGGTCAAATAAAATGACTTTATGACTACAAGGTAAAATATGAATTTCCAACAAATGAAGCTAAGAACAAGTGTAATACCTCATTTTCATGTAATTTTTAACGCGTGTAATACCTCTTTTCCATAGGATCTTAAATCAAAAATCAAATTATGACATAATTTCTGTGATTAAAGGTCATCTTCAAGGTAAATTTTACTTGAAGATCATTAAAAAGTCCATTCCGCGGTCACAAATGTCAATATATATGATTTTTAACAAACATTAACAGCAAAAGATGTGTAGTAATCTACGCTCTACAAATTCAAATAGATTTGTTGTTCCTCGTATAAAGACTACGACTGGGTCAAGAGCTTTCTCTATATCTGGTCCAGCTTTATGGACTGCCCTGCCTGTGCCAATACGTAATGCCAAAACAATCTTAACATTCCGGAAATTACTTAAATCTCACCTATTTCAGCTATTGATGCAACCAGGTGGTTTCTTTGATCATGCCGTCTGAGATGGCTATTATCTAGGGCAGTTTTTTTGACATCACAACATACGTCTTGAATATAAAACTAGTTTAGTCGTTTTCAGTGTTTTGAAATGTTTTTTTTTTTTTTTTTTGTATTTTATTCAGGATCAGTAGGATATATAGCTTCATACGAAGTAAATTTTCAAAATTGAAAATTTTCATCCCAAGGAGTTCCTTTAACTTTTTGGTGATCTTGAAGTAAAATTGACCTTGAAGATGACCTTGAATCAACAAAATAATGCCATAATTTGATTTTTTTAGTCAAAATCCCACAAAAAAATGTATTACATACGTTTCCAGCTGTATTTGTTAAAAGTGATATTTTCTCTCACTTGACATTTAAATTGACCTTTTGACCTTGAAGATCACTTTGAATAAACACAATAATTTCAGAAATGGATTGTCTAGTCAACATTACACGAGAATGAGGTATTACACTTGCTCCTAGCTTCCTATCAGAAGTCACATTTATGATAATGGCCTCCAGTCTATCACATCCCATGGAAATATTATTCGTGTAATGAAAATACATGTAGTCAGGTTTATGTTCAATATTAAACATTGCAATTGTATCTATTAGTCACATGCTAAATAGTTTCTCTCTTTATCGATCCAGTCTATCCATATCTCATCATGTCGAGTCAATGCCAGACCGGTGCAGACCGGCGATCTGGCTGCGACATACGACCTGATAGTTGAAGCATAGAATTGGGGAAACACTTCTATGGTTGAATGTACCATGTTACATGTTATATGATGTCTTCTCAAAAAAAACACAGTCAGCACAACAACGTTAGAATGCTAGAACTAATATTTTATTCAACAGCTGTTTCATTTCGGACCACCATGATACACTTTTCAACGATTGAATTAAAGTACAACTTGTGTTATGTTGATTTTTGTAGCTCATTTGTACTAAGTTTGTATCTAATTGCAGTTGATGTGAATCGCTGAAAAAATCATTTTCCAGCGCAGCCATTCCCGCCACGAGACGGTGCAAACGAGAGTAATATCTATTAATCCACATTTAGATAAGAAATACATGTTTTTCTGATTTATAAACTTGCATGTACCAGCACACAAAGTTTGCTGAGATTAGTATACCAGGTTTTAAGCCTGAGATTATTAACAGACAAACAACTAGAATAGCATCAGGCGGATTCACCATCTTAGTTCATGAGTCCATTATAAGTTGTGTTAGGGTTTTGAAAATCGGTGTCAAAGAAACGATATGGATTAAAATATATTAAACAAATTCTAATGATATTTATTTCAACATGCATAAACGGTTTTACTACTGTTTTGTAGATTATCAAAAGGCTTTTGATACTATGAATGGATCAACATTATGCATGGACCAAGCTGTTTTCCTCTGGGATATCAGGGCGTGTTCTAGATGTCGTGTCTTAAAGTAGGTAGTGAAAACAGAGTATTTCTTTTGCAATACTGGAGTGCGACAAGATGAAAATGTATCCCCATTGTTTTCTCTCTCAATGCTACTTAGCTGATCCGATGGACCAATATTCAGCGCATGATCCAGAATCTTACTTGAAACTACATGTATATATTTTGATATAGGCCTACGTTGATGATAAAGTATTATTGCCCGAATCCCCACAATACCTACACAAATATTTAGATACCCTGAATGAATATTGAAACATTTTTGATATAAAAATCAACACCAGTAAGACTAAAATATTTAAAAAAAAAATCACGAGGAAAATTAAAGCAGATACCATCGTTTAAGTTTGCTGACGCAAGACTTGATTTAATAAATGACTATAATTATCTGGGTGTCACCTTTATTTTTAATGCAAAAAATAATTTTGCAACACAAAATCTTTATCAAAAGGGGTGTAGGGCTATGTTTGCTCTATCAAAAATAATTAATTTGTATCTCCACCTCCAGATATTGCATTAAAGTTATTTGACACCTTGGTAAAACATCTTGTGTTATATGGATGTGAAAATTGTGATATTTTAAATAAATTGAAACCAACATTTTGTAAATAATATTTTGAATGGTTCTTTACTGGGCAATATAAATTACAAGTTATAGGAAATACGCTTTATTATATAAGCATAACATTCGTGATTTGTTTCATTCTAAGGGGATTAGTTCGTTTAAAAATATACTTGATAGTGCTGGATTTTCAGGGCTATGGACGAATCAAACGTTATATAAATCACCTGATAGTTTTAATACAATTTTCACGTTAAGCTTACATGACCTATTTATGCAAAATTGGAATGAAGGTGTAAGTATACTAGGATACAAGGATACAAGGATACAAGGATACATTTTTTTTATTAGCCCTGGCCTATTGAAGGCATGGGGCACAAACAAAATTACAATGTAACAACATTCAATGAAAACAAGACAAACAAATCAATCAGGTATGGTGTTTAAATATACATATTAAAAGTGCTGCAAGGGATACTGTTTAAATATACAAAGTAAATAATCAAATATACATATAAGTAATTATATTAAGTGCCAAACGAATGTAGCAGCATTCTAACACGTTAAACAGGTTAATCATAAATTATTAAATACAAGTGAAACATATTGATCATCAATTATTGGAATATAGTTTTTAAATATACTATGTATAACAATTTTAACTACATACCTAAACAACACATTACAACTTAAGTGCCTGTGACAGCATTGTGTCGCTTCACCTCAGTACTGCGCACGCTGGCTGCACACCGAGGTCTGGACACAATGCTGTCACAAGTAGCGTTGCAAGGTATACTATTCAAATATACAAATAAATCAAATATATATAATAAATATTCTAAATACTAAACTAATGTAACAGCATTCAAATAAGTTAATTAAGTCAATCATATTTAATAAATTCACGTGAAACAGATTAATCATCAATAGTTATTGTTTTTAAAAATGCCATATACGTCAAGAAATCCATATTTAAACTACACATTACAACTTAAATACCTGTGACATTGGATTTTCAGGGCTATGGACAAATCAAACGTTATATAAATCACCTGATAGTTTTAATACAATTTTCACGTTAAGCTTGCATGACCAATTTATGCAACTTTGGAATGAAGGTGTAAGTATACTAAAAACTACATTTGGCTTTGAGACATATCTTATCGAATTTCCATTGAATAATAGCATTTTCATGACAAAATGTTTAATATTTAAAGATCACTGTCAAAAATATTTAAATGACAAATTCTGGGAAAAACCGTCGACTATACAGAAGAAGAAAAACTATTCAAGCAAAACATTTCCAATGATATCATAAAATTGAGCGGATTAGTAAAACTGCAATTGCAAAGTTTTAAGAAACTTTATTAACTTACTGTAAAATGTGGATTTGTAAATATTAGTTTCAGCTAATATTAGTATCAGCGCTCTTTTGGCACTGCTGTCGTGTTCCTCTCACAGGAACCATCAGCAATAAATACTTCTTACTCGCTGAAAATCATAGGCCTATATGATTCATCAGTTCTAAGACACATTTCATTTATTGCAGCGAATAACAAATTAAAAATAGAGATATATTTACCCGGAGTCCAGTATATCAAACATGCCTTGGTCAGTTCTACTCTGGACCTGAGATAACACAAATTGAAATCACATAAAAAATACAAGCATATACCCAAAATTCGACGATAAGCGTTACCCACAATGCTAAAAATAACCATTGAACGTTCACGTAAAAATGTTATATCAGAAAAGTAAGCCTTATAATAATTATCATAATATATTTTGAGAGCATGTGATACACCTCAATATTTCCTTTCCGGTCCCACGGGTCGGTAGATAATTTGAAGCTACATCACCGTTTTGTTGAAGAAGAATGAAATACAAAGTAGAAACACAATTTGCATGGCTTAAATAATTCACGAAAATTAACAATACATTAGCGTAGCTTTAATAACTACGAACGATTTTTGTGTACGGTACTTTAGGTTATAATTATATTATTTATAAGCCCCATATCAAAATGAACAAAACAGCACCTGATACAATCTGAACTCACCTATCTGTATTCCAAGGGTTTGTTCTTTGTCTTTGGGGACCACTGGGCGGGGCCACTCAAACAAACACGAGAAACTAATCTAATGTTGAATTAATGCTGGACCAGCGTCGATGTAGCCTATCGACAATAATCCAACATAGGGTCGATATCTCTTGTTTGCTGGGCTGGTGCAGTAGTTACGCCAACCAGGCTTTTGGTCGTATTACTTCGGTACTTCGGTTCTCTAGTACCGATTTTGTAGTACTCGTCCGTACTGAGTACTGGTACATTTCAAAAGTACTTGTACTCGTACTTATACTCGAGTACTTTTCAAAACGAAAATATTTTTAACGAGTACTTACGAGTACTTCACGAGTTCTAGCAGAAATACACAAGATATGTATGTACTAGTACCAGTCGTCTTAAATTGATTCAAAATAACGTACAGACAAATCATAAATCATCATAGACGGAATAAAGAACATTCGGTTAATGTTAATTGATTCCTGCGGAGTCTGTGTGACCAAAAAGTAGCTAAAAATGAAAAACCTATATACCCCCTTTCCACCTGGTGGGTCATATAACCGAATTTCCTACTGACTAGAGCTATATTTAGGTTAGAGGGCGGGGGCACTTGTGCAATGGTTGAAGCTGCCTGCTTGGAAAGTCGGAGATCGCGTATTCGAACCCGACTCTGATCTCCAAGTTTTAAAGAAAACAAAATGTTTCTTCCCCGCTCACTCGTAAAGGTCAATATTGTGGGGAGCCTCTGTGGCCGAGAGGTAACGTGCTCGACCTCAGACCGCCAGGGCTCGAATTTCGAGTCCTCTGTCTGGAAGGCAGTGTCATATGATTCATCTCACCATCCTCAGGAGGTTCTCAGGGCCCAGCTTAGCTTGTATGTGCACAACTGTGGCCTAAACCCCATTCATTTCTGATGTTCTGTTTTCACCAAATTTCAGCTCGTTTCTCGGTAATCATCATTTAGGCATCGTATTGTATGACCTCGACCACAGGATAATCATGTTAAAATTAGGATGCAATTTACTGGTAGGATGCTCCTGCGATAAGTAGTAAAAATGTCTTTATTCACAGGATGATCCCGTTGGATAAGGAGTTGAAATTTCCTTACTCACAAGATTTGCCTTTCAATAGCCTTGGTCACAAACAAGTGAAACATCTGGGATCTCACACATCCGTCCCAACAAACACGACATGTTTTAAAGCCATTGGTGTTTTAATGCTGGGCCACCGTCTGCGATGCTAACCCAGCTTTAAAACAACAATGGCTCAGCGTTTCACGAGTGTTTTTCCCATTATGTCCATCAGTATGTTGGTATAATGCTGGACCACCATCTGTGACGCTGGCCCAACATTAAACTAGCATGACGTCAATGCCTTTTATATCAACACTCTTATACATAGCTGGTTTATGATCAGGTTGATTCACTGTCATTGGGAATGAAATAATCAATAATTACTTGCACATGTTTGGTCTCAAATTTAACAAAATAATACAGTCGAGCCTCTCTATAACGAACACGCTTAGAGCGAATTTCTGGGTATAACGAAGTATTTCTCTGGAACAGATCGCTTGTGGCCAGTGACACAACATTGAGCCAACGATGTTCCAGTATCCGCAACATTATCTTCAATCGATGATTAGTCATTCAAGTAGTCTTTGTAGATTTTTTCTCCATAAGTCATTCATAATTTAGTATTTCGTTTATTGCAAAGCACTTTTTGATCCCCGATATCACATGTTTCCCTCAACCGAAAAATGATTAATTAATGATTCAAAGTGATGATCATAATGTATTAATTACTTCACATGGCCACGGTATGATTTAGAGAGGTCAGGTTATTCGAGATAGTCACTTAAGGACTTTTTCACTAAATCATGGTAATTTAGTATTTTATTATGTATTGAATAAGTAGTTTACACTTAGGACACGTATGCAATGGTGTAATTATTTTTATTGAAAATAGCTGAGAACTATTTAAAAAAGAAGATACTGAAGAAAAACCAATACAGTTTGTCATGTATACACCTAAACACAAATTAAGACTGAGAACGTCACATATAGACTAATTGATAATGTACCACTGTGACTCAACTTAAACAATATACACTAACTTGCATTCCAGTGTCGCATATTTTTCATAAACCCCTGCAACTCCTCTATCTTAAAATGTATAAAAAAAACAATTTTGAAAACATTTTGGTCTCGTAATTCGCACATATGAGGATACCTCAAGTATATTGCATTATTTTAATATTCAAAGGGTTAACTAGCGATAGTTTTCGACACTTACATAATCACGTGTAGCCTACCATTACGCTTTGTCCACAACGATAGTGCTAATGGCTGTTACGTCATAGCCTCAATTATAAGCACACGGAGCTACACTAGCCGGTAATAGTGATACATCTTATTTTAAAGTTTACTTTGCAAAGTCCGCATGGATGTGTTTTGGTACCATTTCAAGCGTATTAACATTGATTAATTATTATGTAAAGCAAAATAGTAAGTTCATACACATTTATATCACACTACAATTGTATAAAACTGGTCTTACATGATAGTAAATTCAGTGAAATATAATTTTTAAGGATCCCTTTGGAATTGAGAATGTCGCTGCTGCCACAAGGTGTCGTTATTGTGGCCAGGAAGTGTGGGATAATCTATGATAACCGTAGCCTCTTGTGTGTGTGTATTATTTTTCTTCACCTTGATTTATTAATTAATAGAAACATTAATATTATTTTTTACTATTCACAATCTACTTTAATTCATACAGAGTGAAACGAATCGTATGTATACAAGTATGCAGCCTATATCTGTCTACATAACTAAAGGCCTACATTGGCGAGGGAGTGGGGTACATCACGCTTAAAGCGAATTTCGGATATTACGAAGTACCTTTTTTAGGTCCCTGCTACTTCGTTATAGCGATGTTAGACTGTAATTTTCAACTACTTGACGTTGTGGGTTGCGGGAGAGAGACGCAACTTCAAGTGGGTGAAAAAATAAATTCTACAACTCAGCGCTTTAATATTTGACGTGACACCTTGTGAATGCAGATGTACAGAGACACCTGGTGAGTGAAAGAGCAGCACCTGCAGGCTGCTGAGCAAAATTGTGTAGTAATGTTATTTTAAACTCCATTCTATATTTCGTTCGCGAGCTTATATAGTCATATTTGACATTTTAGAGCGCCTCTGAGCCGTGTTGAAATTATGCGCGAATAAATAATCCAGCCCCCGCCCCCGGAGATTGAATAGTGCCCCCATCCCTAACAGTGCTTCTGACTAGGCTGACTAGGGGGGTTACAAAATGGCGATCCGCCGGAGTGGGGTAGACCGTCATGTTTTATAGTTGAATCTTTAGGTCCCTATGTTTGTGAATATGAGGCGAGCGCAGCGAGGCGAAATTAGCAGCCTGGGGCTCGGTGGGCGCTGTAAGCCACCCATAGATTTTTTGTTTTCGGTTGTTTCTGGGAGCACTTGAAATAAATTTCTGGGGACATAATTGAACTGTTAATTGACCACCAGGGCCCCATCTCTTGATCCGCTAATGCCCCCCGAACTGTTTTTGTATTTCCGACTACTTTTAGATGCAATTTCCTTGTAGGCTACTTGGCAACATGAGTCACTATTAATTTTTGTCTCGTGTGTTTGTAAATGTTATTTAATTATTATACATTTTATCTGAGGCTGTTGGTAAACCTATCCATGATTTTTGTGAGTATATGTATACCTATCCATGGCAATTCCCGTCCACTACACAACTTAAATTGCGGAAACAATGCAAAGCTTTTAGTGAACATGTGAAAAATAAATTAAAACTAGTAGGCCTATACCCCAATAATTTATGTCCTAATTCACATCGATTTGATTTCAATTTAATTTCTTTATGACATTGTCAACCTGGACACTTTACATTTTACTCTTCATATGAAAAGTATTGTCATTTTATTTTCCCAAGTATAAGCCTAAATTCTTACTTTTGCAAATATAAAACGCTTGCGATGGGGCGCATCCATGATTATGAAAATAACCTTTCAAGCACCTTCATTTAATTTACCGTACCATAAACCTACATATGATGCCTCAACCTTTTATTATTATGTTTAATACACACTTAGTGTCACAAAGTCAATACATCATAGATCCTAATGTTCTACAAATCTATTAATCCAGTATGTTTTCTTTTTTTTTAACACGGGGGGTTACAGAAACCAAATACCCCCCCCCCCTGGATACGGCCCTGACAGTTATGTTGACTATAAACACATAGTTGATTTAACAGCCTGCAGTGGATTATATATCCACTATATAAATAAACTATATAAACTTGCCATGGAAGAAGTTGTTCTGCACTATTTAACATATCTCTAGTCTGTTTTAGGTACCAATTAGGTACGCAATGACATTGCCAGATCATCATACAGCACATCTTCCCCCATAGTTAAACGTATGCACTATAATAATTTAACGAATGACGACAAAGCTACTATACAATTTGCTAAGTTAATATCCTCTCGAGATTACAGAGTAATAAATTTATGTAAAGAACATTTATCATTTTTTCTGGACTATATTTTATGTGATTATTATGTATAATTTTGCTGTGTGAATTTATTTTCTTTTGTGTATATATATTATGTACTTCGAGTACGAAATAAATCTGCATTATTATAATGTGTGACTTGACTGTTGAAGTTCCAGGAACGTGGAAACTTCGGAACTTTTTAAAGCGTCCCGATATAGATCACTTGAAGTAGAAATATAAAAAATATAACAAAAAGTATAATCAATACACTGTATAAGTAATAGGATAACAAAATATGTGTTCGTTGTTGTGGGTCGAGGGTGATGTGGTTCGAGGGTCGAGGGGTTATAGGTCGAGGGGGTTGTTGGTGGAGGGTTGTGGGTTTAGGGGTCGAGGGGGTCGAGAGGGATATAAAGATAGCCGAAAAAAAAGAGTTTAGAGCATGAGTTAGTAATTAAGATCTACGCAATTAATTTCCACATGTAGAAGTTTTCATTAATATACATCATGACAGTAAATTTGTTGAATTATCATTAATCAACGGTGATAGAGTAACATAAATATAATTAAACTGAAATAACATATTGCACCATTGATGGTAAAAATTGCAGCTGATTGTTAGTCAATTACTATATTGATCGATGACTCACTTTTATGGAGGAAACTTGATGTATGATAATATGTGCAAAATATGTTTATGTTTTATCAAGAAATACGGTACCCAAATAATTTTTGCAACGGAAAAAACTCATACCCGTTGACAAGACGAAATGATGTTCCTCATATGTATACGCTGAGTAATTTGCTTTTTGACATGCGTTTTAATATTCATTTGTGTCAATGACGCTACGGTTGACAGTATGCTTTAGTAGTATGGTTGAAAGATCACGGCCGTGACGTCGTAACAAACACAGAATAATAAAATGTTGATAAGCTTTTGATAAAATTATTGGTAACCAGAAAAAAATTGAATAGATTAGGGGGAAATAGAAGAAAACAGTGAGCCGAATAGGATGACTATTTTAATTCTTCATTGATGTGTGATGATGATGTATATCTAGTATCACAGTCATGTGAAAGAGGTTGTTGTATAGGCCCCTACCAGCTGAATAAGGTTATTTTTTATACAAATATATGTCACACAAATATATATCACACAAATATGTATCAAAAAAAATATGTTACAACCAACCATTCTTTCAATCCGAAACCACCATACCGGACCCTATGTATGAAACAAGATACATAATTTCCAGCTTTTATAGGATCAAAACTGTGGAATAGTAAAGACATGTTAACCAGTTTCATTGTGTGGTCATCGTCCTGCAAATGTTTTTTAAAATAAGTATGTAGGTTAACATGTATGTAGTTAAGTAATATCAGAAATACATGCATTTCTGTTCACATTAACACTGCTTAATGTATTTTTGAAGATGCATCATGCCAGATTTAACCCTCACAGCGCAGAAACCGTCTTTAGACGTCAGAATCTGACTTCTTCAGACGTCAGATTCTGACGTCTGAAGACGGTCTCCACACTGTAAGAGTAAAAATGTTTTATAATGGCCATAGACCCATGATATAGGTATTCAAATGAAGCAGAAAGAGCTAACTAAGACATTTATGATGATTCCAAAACACCCTTCGGTCTCCATTATATAATAAGATTTCAGCGTTGTAAGGGTTAAGCTTAATTAGTAACTGTCTATAGACAAGGATTATAATTAATAATTAATTTTATCAATCCTTATATTCCCTAATCATGTTGAACGTTCCATAGACTTTTCCATGCATCTGTGGCTTTGTTTTTTATTTTGCGCATCTCGCGATGCTACTTCTCTCATTTTCACCCACTTAAAGTTGTGGATCGCGATAGCGAGACACAACTTCAAGTGGGTGATAATTTAAATGCCTAGAAAATGGCAAACTATGACCTTGTCTGCGCACTTTATATCGATATAATAAAACCTTGCATATTATTATAAATTAACATAAATAATTGACCTACTGAAGCACTTATCGCTGAAGTTCTTCTCTCCATCAAGCAAGGATCAAAACTGATGAAAATTGAAATTGTATTTTCTGCGTGTGAATTAATGCTTAACAATAGACAAACTTCCGCCGCGCATTCGCCTTGGCCTGAGGCACACCTCGGGCATAAGTTTCATGCATTCATTACTTTGTAAGTTATCCTGCTGACAGACAAACTGACAAACAAACCAACACGACCAAACGGGACAAACAAACGAACAAACGAATACGACCAGAAACATAACCTCCTTTGGCGGAGATAACTAGCTCCACCTTCTGACACAGGAAGAAAACATCACGTAACAGAGCAACTATAACAGGTATCCTTACCTCACCTAGCTTATTGAGATTGGTAAAATATCAAAATTATTATAAACTGCGTGTTACATCCTGGAAAAAGCGATTAATCAAGTTGATAATTGATTTGGTCGATTGATCTATTGCGAACGTACATTCACCCCGGCACGTGAGCGTGCTCATGCCGATTTATCATTATGTCTATGGTGTCTCTAAAAACAATTATTTTCCATAGAATGGACATTTGTAGGATAACAGTGTTTTTTGTGGCAATTGAGGTATACTTATTGGTCGTATCAGGTAAGAGATCGAACGCATGTGTTATGCTGTAAGTCCTATTTATAAATATTTTAAAATAATTCCAGAGCTTTACGGCTACAGCTATAGGGTAACCCTTGCAGCGCGGGGATCTAAAGTCGATCCTCGCACTGTAACAGTAAACATATTTATACTGGCCGTAGGCCCATAACATAGGTAATAAATCAGAAAGAGCAAATAAATCAGAAAGATCTGACTAAGATATTTATAATGATTTCAAATTGGAAAAAATTCTTTGTCTCCATGGTTTATACAAAATAGTTCAGCGTGTTAAGGGGTACTGTATTATGCATATAAATTCAGTATGTTACCACTGTACAATATATTTATCATATAATATGTTATTTTGCTACAAAACAAATAATTTGATTCTAATTGGGTTAACCCTGTTAACATAAAGCACTTTTAAACAGACTATAGAGCCCACTGCGCTATGATTATGAAAAATGTCAATTGAGATTAAATTATTTTCAACTGGAAAATAATGGTGGAAAATACTTTATTGTGTATGAGAATACTTTTTTCGAGGCCGCGACATTGATAAAAGTAGTTCCTCGTGTTAACAAATACTTCTAATTTTATTTTCAATTTTGTAATAAAAAGATCTATGTCTTCATATAACTAACTAAACATTTATCTTGATACCCTTTTCCGCATACGTTATTGAAAAAAACGATTGTTATCGTTGGAGGAAGGTTAACTTCATTGCACAATAATAAATTACAAAACTAAGAGTTTGATAAATGTGTTTTTTTCGCATCTATCAGTCTAGGCTTTTTATGGTCGGCAAAGAGACACAAACACCAATCTGCGTGCATAAGGTCGAACAATGGGGACGACATTTATTAAAGTGATATATAATATTACATCATAGATCATGATCGGTTGTTAATCTAATCTAATGATATCTAAAACAGCGACTGTTTATTTCAGCACTGAGCATATGAACTAAAACAATATAATTCAAATCATATAAATGAGTGTTCATAAATGACAGTTTATGACTATCAAACTGAAGCAATATAATTCCTGGATCACATGATATTACGTAACCCCAAGCTACATCGAACATATGTTTAGTTCCTTGGGGGGGGGGGGGGGGGTTGGTACCGCCATGTCAGGGCCAAATTGACCAACAATTTGGCTCTGACCCCCAAGAAACTGTCCCTTTTATTTGAAACAAAACAATAGAATATGGTCACACTATCGGTAGAGACTCATTATTAAATCGATGAATGTTCAGCTTAGGTGCATTCATTTTATGTTATTATTATTTATCAAGTAACAATCTCAACATAGCACAATATGATATCCCTAGTCCTAGCACCTGACATGTTTCCCCCCAGCTAGACTACTGGTCGGGATCTATGTTTTTATGTCACTGACCAAGGAAACTGTCATTGCTACAATGCTGTAAAATCTAACTGCAAAGAACAATTTTAAAATATCGAGACATCTTAGTTGTATACCCCCAGCTAGACTACTGGTCGGGTCATGTACCAACCTGTCCCGATCAGTAAATGGCGCATTGCACAGGGTGATTCAGCAGTTGGTATGTCGGCACGGCACCTCCAGCTAGACTACTGGTCAGGTTATTGAAACTATACACCATACACCCTGAGGAATCACCACGTGAAATATGATCAGCAGACCATCGTATTTTAATATTGGTGTTTGCTTGAATTGAATGAGGTGATGCGGATATATATTTTTTCACTGAATCCGATTTCCACCGACCCATTCTTTGAATTTGGTCTTCCGAGAAGACTAACGTTGCAGTAATTGTGGCTGCCCCAATTCTAAAACTATGTGATTTAATCCGATTGCTATCAAGGCCGCAGGACAAAGTCAAGCTTTGTTAATCCACTACAAGGCGAACATTGCGACAGCAATTTGCAGCTTGTAGTGGATTAAAATGGCCAGGTAAATTCAGGATTAAATGGGTTAATATGTGGACTTCACCATAGCGACATAATCATTGAACCTGTGTCAATGCTAACACAAGACATTGAACCAGTGTTTTTTCAATGTTTGGACAACATTAAAACATGGGGTCAACGTCCCCTGTTGCGGTCTGTGTCGTTTCCGGACCAGTACAGTCTCCATCATTCAAAATGTAATACCATCATAAAATATATCAATTTTCTAATTTGCCGATAGACCACACTCCGGGCTACATTAGTACTGTGTTGGCACAATGAAACATTCTACTACGCATATAAATTAATTTTATGACATACTTCATATACTTCATGACCGTATAGATAAAAACTGTTGAAAATAATTACCTAAAACATAAACGTCAGCATTTGTTCTATATAAAAACAATAAATATTAGACCGTTTGTTATACTTGGTAAAAGTTATAAACGAGCTAAAAAATCTACGTACCACATATTGAACATGTTAAAGACAAAACTTGACATCAATAAGCAAGATTTGACAGAGTTTGCCTTCACTTTGTCAAATCTGAATAATTTTCACTCACTTGAAGTTGTGGATCGCGTCAGCGAGACACAATCTCAAGTGGGTTAAAATTCCATAATTAATTTATCGACATTCTGGCGCCAATTATCTTACGACGATAAAACGTTATTCTCGAACCCGAAAACACCGGAAGTGTTTAATTTTTTGCATAGTGATCTAACTAGAACCTATTCACTGGCGTTGAAAACCTGCTAACGGTTATGAGATGGTGATCAGAAGACTCGAACATCGAATACTGGCGGTCTAAGAGCGAGCACGCTACCTCTCGTTCATGAATGCTCCCCACATTATTGCATCTTCACGAACGCACAGACAATGGCTATTTTAGAAACGTTTTCCTTCTTTAAACCCAGAATACATAGATTGGAAAGATTAACCTTTAACTGGGAGTGCGGTCGGAAGCGCTAACCATTTTTGGTTTGATGTTGGCCACTGATGTCGACTACAGTAGACATGCTGTGTTTTCATTAGCAGCTGTATAACCCCTGTTAACCAGTTCCTAAAAGTAAAATATACCTTCAATCTTGAAACACTGTATGTTGAGACTTAAATTTCATAAATCACATTCATTTTCAGTCACTTGAAGTTGTGTGTCGCGGTAGCGAGACACAGCTTCAAGTGACTGGAAATTAAAATTGAATAGCTCAGTGCTCTGGGGTTAACCACTAAACAAAGGCAATTATTAACGCCTATCAACAACCCGGCCAAAGTGCAGTTCTCGACACATGAGGGACGTGGCGCATTGGTAGAGTGCTTGTGTATCATGTCAATCATGTCGGCGTCCTTGGGTCAATAAGTTCAATCAGCGTTATAATCTAACTGATTATCCTACGTGGATCCTTCAGGGAAATATTCTAGTTTCTCCACTCTTAATATCAGACTAGCACGGTTATATATGGTTATGGACGTGCAGCAGGTGGCTAAAAATCGACATCATGGCTCAGGATGTAATGGGGCCCCTTTTATTTTATCTTCCTGGAAATTTGCTCCTCTTTCCAGTGGTGTGTAATATGGAGCTGTATTATTGTAAGAAATTTATGCAAATTGCCGAGAACGTTTCCTCTCGGTCACGGAGGTTCCCCAAAATATTGAATTTTACGAGTGAGTTTCTTTGAAACTTGGAGACCAGTGTGGGGTTCGAACCCGCGATCTCCGACTTTCCCAGCAGGCAGCTTCAACTACTGCACTTCACCAGGGCCCCCGCCCTAACCTAAATATAACACTCAAAAGGTACCATTGGGACGTTTGCTGTGACAGAGATTCTGGTATGCAATTATCATACCCTGAACTTTTTCTTTTGTACAAAAATCTGCTCTAAGTACCACCATATGAGACAGCACTGTAAAGAAGAAGGAATTTTAGGACAGATACATTATTACATGGAATAGTTGTGTTCAGAACATTTGCATTGTAGCCGTAGAAATCGGAGAAACTAGTATACAGCTAGCAAGTCTGTATTTACGTGTACAAACCAAGTGGGTTTTTTTCAAATTTTTGTCAAAACAGCTTGCAACCCATCCACTTATTAAGGAGATTGTGTATATTTAGAACAGATGACAATACAGTACGTATAACTAAGCCATAGCCTCATTACCTGATTATATGGACATGCTGCGCGCACATCTGGCAGCGTACCCGCCGGTTCCGATTATTTTCGGTTTTTTATTTTTCTAAATTAGCAAATTACCACCACCTTTTAGACACGTTAAAGATAAAACGTGACATCAATCAGCAAGATTTGAAAATAGTTGACCTCTATTTTGTCAAAGTTCTGGATCGCGTCAGCGAGACACAACTTGAAGTAAGTGAAAATTACAATTAAATAATTTGGCGGTTAAAGGGTCAAAGGATGCGTTATGGAGCGTAGTTAAAGTAACGTTAAAAAGCGTTACGAAGGGGAAGGGGGGGGGGATCGAAAATCGTTCAAAAAAGCGTCACGTAATTGTTGAAGGGACCCAAATATCTGCAAAAAGGAACACCTGGGATGTAGCCTACTTGCCTATATTCACCCAATGCTGTTTCAATGTTGTGCACATTGAAATAGCATTGGGCGAATGATCACTCATATTTCCTGCTTTAAATAAAATCAATGCTTGAAGATTGCATCTTACGAGTCCAGTTTGGACTCACGCACAGCGCAGCACAGCGCATGATTTATATCATATCAATGGTTGCAAAAATGATGACATTTCTCAATATTTTATTTTATTTTATCAAAGTTTAAAGAGACATGCCCAGGCTAAAATCATAAAAAAAATCGGTGATTTTATTTTGGCTTATTAATATGACCATATGATGTAAACATGTCCATTGACTAGAACTGCAAAAGTTTTTTATTTTTTGTGCTGCGCATTCACCAGTTAGGCTAGATATGGAGACAAAATTCCTGATTTCTAATTATTGACAACCATGTCAGAAATAAGAAATACGGGAATTTCGTCTCTATATCTAGCTTAACTGATAAGTGCGCAGTACAAAAATTAAAAAAACTTTTGCAGTTCTAGTCTATGGACATGTTTACATCATATGGTCATATTAATAAGCGAAAATAAATCACCGACTTTTTTATGATTGTAGACCTGGGCATGTCCCTTTAAACAATAAATATACTCCGCTCTTTGATACATCCAAACTAACAATTATGTTTTTCTTGATATTCGAAAGTACATTTTGGGCAGCCATCTGAAATTTTTTCACTTTTTTGAATTTTCTGACGACATCAGTTTATGGGTCTATTAGTACTCAGAAAGTTTACGGAAATATGTAATATGTTCTGTTTATTTTTATATTATAGTCAATCACCAGGTGCCGCTAACTAATTGTTCAGTAATTATTTACTATTATACTAACCAGCCTTAATTACATAGTTGTAGTTATTGAATTTTAGTAATTTCCGCATAATCAAGTTAAATTTCAATTGTCATTACAGGATGGGCTCCTATTTTAACTTAGAAAATGACTATATTTATTTTAAGGATTGTAGCCCGTCGAATGCAATACATTGACCCAATGTGGGATCCACCATTGGGTCAATGCCTTTGCTGTATTGATATTCTTTTCAGACGTCTGTTCAGTAATCCAATTATCACGTAGGGCGATCACGAGGTCGCGAGGTTAGTCATACATCAATACGCATGATAAAAAGTTCAATTACTTGTCAATCGTCCTTGAACACCCCCATCATTAGAGAAACAAAATGTGATAAATTATTTCCACTTAAACACCCACTAAATAAAAGCATGACTTTTGAAAGAAAATAAGAATTGCATTTTCACTGGTATATATACGAAAAATTACAAAATATGATTCTTCTAAATATACTACAAAATTATATATTTTTAACTGCACTCTTTTAAGTTAATTATTTTATATCAATCAAGACATGATGACTAAAATTGTGTATGGGATAGTCTAGATATCATTTAGGCCTACAATATTTAATGACATTACATTTAAGTAGCCGTCTCGGTAGGTGGGCTGCTTACTGTTTCCCATACGGTCCGTCGCCGCCGCTATGAGGTCTAATGAACAAGCGTTTGTTACTGAATGCTAATTATGTCGTCATGGTTTCAGCTATGTGGGTTGGCGTATGATATAATGTCTCCCTGCATGTCACCCATATTCTTAAGTCGTTGTAGCTGGTGGGAAATGAAGAAGATGTAGTTACTCATCATCATGCTATTTTACCAGCTTTATACTAGTCTACAAGCAGAGAGAGGCCACGTCGATACAATTGTGAGGGACATATGACATATTTCTCATAAAAATCAAAGATGAAGTAGACCTGTGTTTTTGTTCTGCTTACTGTTTCCCATACGGTCCGTCGCCGCCGCTATGAGGTCTAATGAACAAGCGTTTGTTACTGAATGCTAATTATGTCGTCATGGTTTCAGCTATGTGGGTTGGCGTATGATATAATGTCCCCCTGCATGTCACCCATATTCTTATGTCGTTGTAGCTGGTAACAAATGAAGAAGATCATCATGCTATTTTACCAGCTTTATACTAGTCTATAAGCAGAGAGAGGCCACGTCGATACAATTGTGAGGGACATATGACATATTTCTCATAAAAATAATAAAACGTAAGCCTACAATTTTCAATGTCTTTCTTGTGACGGGGCATTTTAGTGGTCATTATTATGTATTATGATCCATTTATCAGTGTTTATGTAAACGAGCGGAACATGAAGCAGACAAAAGCAAAACATTAAAGGCAGACATTTGAGTGCCCTTTTTTAATTATGCATAATTTTATAATACCAATTAATGTATATCATTATGTCGAGAAATAGTTGGGTTTTCCAAAAGAAGGTCCAAAATAATTGTTTCTATGTCTGTATTTCAGGCAACAGCATCAAAGTAGAAAGGCACACACTTCGCGGGCACATTAACATTTTCTGCCCCCCACCCCTTCCCCTTGGTTGTGATTGGTGGAGCCCCCCTCCTCCCTTGGGACACGCCCCTTTAGGATGACTTATCGCGCCCCCCCCCCCACCCCTCTTTGGAAAGGGTGACTCATCACGGTCCCCCACCCCTCTTTGGAAAGGGTGACTCATCACGACCCCCCACCCCTTCTTGGAAAAGGTGACTCATCATGGTCCCCCCTCCCCTCGGGTCCGCAGGGAGTCCCCCTCCCCCTGAAAAGGATGACTCATCCTTGGGATGATTAATGGGCGTCATGACACCAGGTGCTTTATTTTGATTGTCTGGTTCAAAATATTATCGAGCGTCTTTGCATAATGTATGTAATGTACATACAACACTTCACATATAACACATCACACACATTGCAAAACACACATCCCACTGCATACACAACACCACACACTATACAGATCTCGTCACATACATCACAACACATACGCATCACAATACACACAACACACCACACACAACCCATTACACACAACACACCAAACACAACCCATTACATACATCACACCACACACAGTGCACTTCACATTACACACTAAACAGCATAAACACATCACTACACACATCATGTTGCACACATCATACTACACACACCATACTACACACATCACACTGCATACAGCACAGCACTAAACACATCACACACATGTACAGCATACGGCACACATCACATACAACACATCACACTACACACATCAAAATACACACATAATGCACATCACATCACACCACACATATTACACTACATACATCATACAAAAAATAATGGTTATGGTTTGCGTTGTAAGAGCTGAGATTGGCAAAGCCTGTATCAATTCGGGCTTTGCTGATCTCAGCTCTTACAACGCAAACTATAACCATTATTTTTTTATTTAACATTTTTCATTTTTTTATTTTTCAGTTTACATATATTTTTTTTTGTAAGTTTATATTTTAATTTTTTTTTATTTTTGTAATTTTAATTTTTGTAATTTTTTATTTTACAATTTTTTTTTTTTTTTTTATAATTTTTTATTTTGCAAATTATATTTTGTAAGTTTTTATTTGATCTGTTTCAGTTTTTACAACTTTTATTTTATAAGTTTTTAATTATTGCAAATTTTATTTTGTAAGTTTTTTTTTTTACATGTTTTCTTTTTTTAATTTTAATTTTTGTAGTTTTTATTTTTGTAATATTTTCATTTTGCAAATTTTATTTTGTAAGTTTATATATTTGCTGGTTTTATTTTTTCAATTTTTATTTTATGTAATTTAAATTGTTTTAAATTGTGATTTTGTCAAATTATATTTTGTGAAACCTCATCAGCATTATTTTTGATGTCGTCAGAGAAATATTAAAACTATGAAACGTTTCAGTATAACTGCACCATTTATGTATGGTATGTTTAGTGCGAAGTGTGTACTGTGATGCATAGTATGCTGTTTGTAATGTGATGTTTGTGGTTTATGATGTGTGTATTGTGATGTGTGAAGTATGATGTGTGCATTATGATGTGCATAGTGCTGTGTTTATGCTGTGTGGTGTGTTGTGTGAAGTGCAATGTGTGTGATGTGTTGTATGTAATGGGATGTGTGTGGTGGAACATGTGTGGTGTGTAGTGTGTGATGTGTGTAGGGTGATGTGTGTGGATTGATGTATGTAGTATGCTGTGTGTTGCATGTGGTGTTGTGTATGTGGTGCAAATGTGCATGGTGTGCTGTATGTGTTACAATGTGTGTGATGGGTTGAATGTGGTGTGTAGAGTGTTGTATCATGTATGTAGTGTAATGTGTGTGCTGTGATGTGTTGTGCATGATGTGTGTAGTCTGATGTGTGTAGTGTGATGTGTTGTATGTGATGTGTGCCGTATGATGTGCATGTGTGTGGTGTGTGGTGTATGTGGTGTGATGTGTGTAGTATGGTGTGTGTAGTATGATGTGTGCAGTATGATGTGTGTAGTGGTGTGTTTATGCTGTTTGGTGTGTAGTGTGATGTGCACTGTGTGTGGTGTGTTGTTTGTAATGGGTTGTGTGTGGTGTGTGGTGTGTTGTGTGTATTGTGATGCGTATGTGTTGTGATGTATGTGATAAGATGTGTATAGTTTGTGGTGTTGTGAATGCAGTGTGATGTGTGTGTTGCAATGTGTGTGATGTGTTGCATGTGAAGTGTTTTCTGCTTTTTAATTTTTATTTCGTTAGTTTTTATTTACTGCATATTTTATTTTGTAAGATTTTATTGTTGTATATTTTTAGATTGCAACTTTTATTTTGTAAGTTAATATTTTTGCAAGTTTTATTTTTTTAATTTTAATTTTATGTTCTTTTAATCTTTTTAATTTTTGATTTTGCCAAATTATATTTTGTAAGTATTTGTTTTGATCAGTTTTAATTTTTACAACTTTATGTTGTAAGTTTTTATTTATTGAAAATTTAATTTTGTAAAGTTTTTTTGATATTATGTTTGTAGTATATGATGTGTGTATTGTGATGTGTGAAGTATGATGTGTGTATTATGATGTGCTTAGTGCTGTGTTTATGCTGTGTGGTGTGTAGTGTGAAGTGCAATGTGTGTGATGTGTTGTATGTAATGGGATGCTTGTGGTGGATCATATGTTGTGTGTGATGTGTGTAGTGTGATGCGTGTAGATTGATGTATGTAGTATGCTGTGTGTTGTGTGTGGTGCTGTGTATGAGGTGTAGTGTGCTTGGTGTGCTGTATGTGTTTCAATGTGTGTGATGGGTTGTGTGTGGTGTGTAGTAGTAGTAGTAGTAAATCATTGCTTTACGTCACTTTTCGGCACAAAAGGTCTTTTAAGTGACAATACGATAAAAACGATAAAAACGTTGTAGTCAATTGAATAGATGAATGATGTATAGATGATGATGTGAGGGTGGGGGTGATAGGGCATGGTGAGTTATTGAGAGCGTTTTCCTTCGCTCACCCGATAAGGGGTTCTGGGCATGTCTAGGGGATCTACCCCCAGACATGCCCAGACGGCCGGAAACTTGGGTTTCGCTGTGTGGTGTGTAGAGTGCTGTATGATGTAAGTAGTGTAATGTGTGTGGTATGATGTGTTGTGCATGATGTGTGTAGTTTGATGTGTGTAGTGTGATGTGTTGTATGTGATGTGCTGTATGCAGTGTGATGTGTGTAGTATATTGTGTGTAGTATGATGTGTGCAACATGATGTGCTGTTTAGTGTGTAATGCAAAGAGCCCTGTGTGTGGTGTGCTGTATGTAATGGGTTGTGTGTGGTGTGTGGTGTGTTGTGTGTAGTGGGTTGTGTGTGGTGTGTTGTGTGTATTGTGATCCCTATGTGTTGTGATGTATGTGACGAGATGTGTATAGTGTGTGGTGTTGTGTATGCAGTGTGATGTGTGTGTTGCAATGTGTGTGATGTGTTGTATGAAAAGGGTTGTGTGTTGTGTGTTGCGGTGTGTGCTGTGCATAGTATGATGTGTGTAGTGTTATGTGTGTATGGTGTAGTGTATGTAGTGTATGATGTGTGCTGTGCATGGTGTTGTGTTTCGTGTTGTTTATGTGGCTCAATGTGCATGTGTATGTATTTTATGTGTTGTGTGTAGTATGGTGTGTACATTTGTGTGTATGTATGTAGTGTACGTAGTGTGATGTGTGTGATGTGTTGTGTATGATGTGTACAGTCTGATGTGTGTAGTGTGATGTGTTGTATGTGATATGTGCGGTATGATGTACATGGATGTGATGTGTGTAGTGCTATGCTGTATGTGATGTGATGTATGTAGCATAGTGTGTGTAGTATGATGTGTGCAGTATGATGTGTGTAGTGGTGTGTTCATGCTGTGTGGTGTCTAGTGTGAAGTGCAATGTGTGTTGTGTGTTGTATGTAATGGGTTGTGTGTGGTGTGTGGAGTGATGTGTGTATTGTGATGCGTATGTGTTGTGATGTATGCGATGAGATGTGTATAGTGTGTTGTGGTGTGTGCTGTGCATAGTATGATGTGTGTGGTGTAATGTGTGTGATGTGTTGCATGTGAAGTGTTGTGTGTTGTATGTAGTGTAATGTGTGTGGTTCAATGTGTTTGGTGTGTAGTGTGTTATGTGTGTTTGCTGTGCATGGTGTTGTGTATGTGATTCAATGTGTATGTGAATGTAGTTTATGTATTGTGTGTAGTATGATGTGCATGTGTAGTACGAAATGTGCAGTCCAATGTGTGTATGTATGTAGTGCATGTCTTGTTAAGTGTGTAGTGTAATGTGTGACATAATATTTTAATGAAATATCTAACAACCAATTTAGGTATATTTTAATCACAATGCGTCAACACTGTCATACAAGTGTTTATATTACAAATGAAGAAATAGGACACATTGTATTACATAAGCTTTTATTGTTATTATATATATGTTGGTACAACATCATCAAATGGGCATGCATAGAATATATTCTACATTATATATCAGATAGTTGAAGGTTAACAGTCTAGGCATAGCAATTCAGCAAGCTGATTATTGTAATCTTCACTCAGAAACACATACTGTGTATGTACCTGCTAGTTGCAATCGAAAGTTATGTCAAAGTCTTTCTGGAAAAAAAATAAACATATTATTATAATTTCAAAAATTATTGGCTTGTTTAGATATAATTCATACATCATAAAAATAATAAATTCATCATAAAAATACTAGCCCATACTCCTTGTTTATAAATCCATTCAGTTAAATTATCTGCTATATATCAGCCAAGGAATGGGGCAATGTCATCAATAGTTTTATACATGTCGTTCGATGCTGATTGTTTGGCTAGGCTACCACTGAACGTAAATATTTAAATAAAACGCTCCCAGTTACAAGTTTTATCCCGAGATAGATCATCAGCAATGGTACTTAATACAGATATAGCAACGTCATCAACCTTGTCCTTACACATCCGCCTGAATAAGTTGTTGTATCTAACCATCGATTTTTGTACACTATTATACATTATTCTGGTATGATCATTATAAAATGTGACATCTCGATTTTCAGAAATATGATAAATTAAATCCATAGATAATATTTTGGATGTCTGACGAATGAATATTTTATTTTCCTTAACAAGAGCCATAACTGTATTAACTGTTACACTCACAATGTGAAGCGATCATATACATTTATAAAACTTCATTATGATGCAGAAGGTGCCCTACAGGTGACATGCTCATAACCACATGGAGAGGGGGCTGTGATGAGTCATCACAAGGAGAGGCGGACCCTGAGGGTGTGGGGGAGTGGAGTGGTGATTTTTTTTTTTGATTGTGCAATACACAAATGAACCAATCAGTGTGAAGTGTTTGGCGTCCTTTTTATTGTTGACAAAGCACAAACAAGTTTCAACATGTTCATGAGGAGAGTGGGGAGCTGTCATGAGTGATACCAAGGGGTGGGGGACCTAATAATAGTGGTGAATCATCACAAACAAAAGGAAATGGGGGACATGGGATTGTTGACATGTCAAATGTCAGCATGGACAAACATTGACAACGTTAAAACTTCCATTCTTCAACAGTACCAACGTTTGTTTAAATTGTTTAAATAGTTTTCTTTGCAGTCCTCCTTAAGAGAATATCATACATAGGGCAACAACAATGTTAAAAAAATTAGGCCTTCGTAATGGAGTATCAGGCAAAAGGACAGCAAACAGCAAGGTGCCAAACGTGTCAATGACACTGCGCCAAAGTTGCTGTCTCCAGCATAAGTCCCCCCCCCCCCGACTGACTCAGGGTGGGCGGAGGCGTTAACACCAGCCATAACATAACTGCCCTGTAAGCGTTGAATCATTGTTGTTTTAAAGCTAGGCCGGCGTCGCAGATGATGAACCAGCATTAGGCCAACTCGTATTTGCAGGGATTAACAATAAGGATATCACACTTAAACAGGCAGTGATTAACATTACGGGACTCTTTATAATTGAACTCTATTATGGCCAGCCTAGTTTACGGAATTACGGACTCCTATTAATAAAATATATTTATTTCGTACTCGGGTACATGTACATGAGATTGAACATGCAATTGACTGTCAATATAACCTGATGAGTTTGCCGTACGAATAGATAATTTTACTTCATTGTCACCTGTCTAACAATAACAATGCCTTGAAAAATAATGCACACACGTATAACACCGCCCAGTATTAAAACACCTCCTCATGAGGTTCTCCTGGCCCAGTTTAACCTACATGCGCACAAAGGTGGCCTAATAGCCTGTTCATTTCATTTCATTTCATTTAAGCACCGAGTAACTAAACTGGTAACCACAGAATACACACCTGACCGACTATATACATATATATACATTTTAGCAATGGAAATATAATCAGATGGTTCTATTTTTCAGGATTGTAGCAAAGCAACTCACGTATAGTAACTCAGATATATAATATATAATGACAGAGGGAATGTATCATAGTATTTAGGTAGGACATGTGAACATATGCTTCCATGTTATAAAAATATAACAAAAAAACAACAAAAACAGATATTCCGATATCTAGCTTCTTAAATAATATCCCCAATCAGATATATTATAATAGTATTAATTGTATGTAACAATGGATTGTGACAATTAACTTTCTTAAAAGACATAACAACAATTTATATTCTAGTAGGCCTATGTTATTTTGATAATATAGTTAGTAGAATTAATATTGAGATCCCTGTTCCGATATGTCATGTTTGCAAAGTATTCCATCTCTCATAATAAATTTTTATAATATCTCAAAAATAATAAGGAAACAGGTCTCTATTTTGTTAAATAGCAATAAGATATTATTGTGAAGAGCACTCTGGTGAATGCCGGCGATATGAAAATATATTACTTTGATGCATAATCGGTCCTCCGTGTCTTATCCGACTGTGAGCCACCAGCTGTAGCCATAACCAGGCCCCGATTCTTTCCCCAATGACGGCACTCGTAGTGCACATAATCAGACGCATACGGTGTTCGCCTGCTTACCGTTTCTCTGGACAGTGGGGACCGATTAGCCGGCATATCACACGTAGTCGGTCACAAACGGCAATCGACTGTGTTACAGACGACCCTATTTGGCGCAGTGTGACCTACACATAAGCTGCTGTTTAGGGAACAATGTGTTGTTGATTGGGGTATACCAGTCTATGACAGAAATCCAAATGACCAATGGAAGTGTGGTGATCACATGGGGTGGATAAACTATGAATCATGCAATACAATGGGTTACAACACTACATTTTTGCTGTGTTTTATAACTGTTATTGTAACTCTAGCTGAGAAAATATTTCTTACACCCCTGCTCTCCTCTAACATGTATACATGAACCGAGCGCCGCCGTCATAGTAAACCAGTCTGAACTCAGGTTGCCGCGGCATCCTCTCCGTGGCCATGGATTGATGTATTTGCTATACCCGGAAAATGCATCATGGCAGTGACTGAGAGCAGTCTCGACCCCATGGTCAGAGAAATGCCCGTAACTTTTTTATGACTGTGCGACCTCTGAGCTGCGCATGCGGGCATGGAACTGAAATGTTACTGATTCTAAAAAAATATTTTTGACCTGATTATTGCCCGATATTTTAGGATATGGCAGTCAAAAGAAATGTTCCACGATTTTGTACGAGGTCAATCTCTTAATCTGTATTTAAACACAACTATATGTGCACTGATGTCACACTATGAACCACGTTGTAGAGTGTGGAGTTTGCTAACTACATGACGCTGCCAGCATTCTGTCATGATAACACAATTATAAAATTTCACATAAAATATTGCTAAGCTTTTCAATTAATGGTCATAATCGGAAAAATCAGATGTTTATCTTTAAAAGCATTGTGAATAATTAAGCAAGGCTATCTGCTAGCAGTAGCAGCAGCAGTAGCAGCAGCAGCAGCAGCAGCAGCAGCAGCATCATCATCATCATCAGCAGCAGCAAGCATATATGTAAAAATAATATCTAAATAATAACTAAATAATATATAATTAATGTATAAATAAGGTAAAAATAATATATGAATAATATATAAATAATATATAAATAATAACATCTCATGCTTTGTAAAACTCACACTTACTCTTGCTGAGAATTGACATTATACAGATCTATAGGCCTATGCTTGTTAATATTTTGAACCATCCAATCAAAATAAAGAAATTGACGTCGTGACATAACACCCATTCATCATCTAAGGATGAGTCATCATTCTGACGCTCATCAATCATGCACATTGATGCTCCCAGTGTCAAAACATGACGCCAATTTATCACCCATAGAAAGGGTGTAGTGGAGAGTCATCATTTTCTGGGGGAGGGGGGCAAAAGTCATGACGCCTATCAATCATTTGATGATGAGTCATCATCCACCTGCAGACACCCATCAATCATGCACATTGATGTTCCCAGTGTCAAAACATGACGACCATTTATCACCCGAGAATGAGTTATGCTATCATTCAATTAATTATTATTCAAATAGATGTACGTCTTTGGTACAATATATTGTTTGATTTGATTATAATATATTTAAAATGTCGCATCACATGTGTTTATTGTGTGAATATATATATACATGTACATACAGACGTCAGATTCTGATGCATAAAGACGGTCCGTGCAATGAAATTGTTAACATGCCATCAGCAACAGCAAAAGCAGCAGCAGTAGCAGCATCAATAGCGGCAGCAACAGCAGCAGCGGCATCGGCGGCAACAGTAGCAGCATCAGGAGGAGAAACAGCTGCATCAACAGGAGCAGAAACAGCTGCAGCAGCGTCATGACGCCGATCAATCATTCGTGGATGAATCATCAGTCCAGCACAGTTCATTTTCAGTGATTATATGCTATTTATATCTTTTCATAATGGAGTGGACACCTACTTATATTTCGAATCAACCAATGACAAAGCAGGGATTAGCGTCATGATGCTCAATTATGATGACACATCATTAAATAGCGTCATATGCTGATGTCATGCATCTATAGACGCTCAATTAAACACACTTACACACATATAACAACATACATGCCTAAGTAATACAGCCAATGCAAGGTATATTCACATCTTAAAAGCAGTTAAGCAAAACTTTTGGCACACACTCAACGATTATACACCACATGTATGTATCCACAGCCATATTCATACATCAGTTTTGCAACTTAGATTATTTCAAACAAATTTATAAAGAAAAATATTTAAAAAAACAAAAAAAAAACTACAACATAAAAAAAATTACAAAAATAAAAAAGAAAAAAAAATTGTAAAATAATATATTTAAAAATAAAAATTATAATGATAAAACCAGGCCAATTAAAATTTGTAAAATATAAAATAGAAAGAATAAAAACCACTAGAATACAAATTACAAAAATAAAACTTGCATGACGCTCATCAATCATGCACATTGATGCACCCAGTGTCAAAACATGACACCCATTTATCACCCATGGAGAGGGGGCAGTGGTGAGTCATCATTTTCTGGGGGAGGGAGACCCGCGTCATGACGCCCATCAATCATTTGATGATGAGTCATCATCCACCTGCAGACGCCCATCAATGATGCACATTGATGCTCCCAGTGTCCAAACATGACGCTCATTTATCACCCTAGAATGAGCCATCATCCTGATGACACTAAATTTAAAATATGTTGCCAATATTCAAAGACACTCATTAATATTTTGAACCAGCCAATCAAATGTGTGCATACTGAAGGAATAAAACAATTCTATAAAAAATACCCTTGTTTATTGCATGATATAATATTGATATATTTATATATTGATATATTGATATATCAATATATCAATATATCGATATATTGATATAGTGATATAGTGATAAATTGATAAATTGATATTGATATTGATATATTGGTATTGATATATTGATTAATGTTTGTTTGATATTGAAAATAAAGTGAATTTAATATAATATGACAATGATGCTCATTAATCATGCACAATATTGATATAGTGATATCGTGATAAATTGATATTGATATTGATATATTGGTATTGATATACTGATTAATGTTTGTTTAATATTGAAAATAAAGTTAATTTCATATAATATGACAATGATGCTCATTAATCATGCACATTGATGTTCCCAGCCTCAAAACATGATGCTCATTCATCATTCGATGATGAGTCATCAACCCGATGACACTAAATATAAAATATGTTGCCATTATGCAGAGACGCTCATTATTATTTTGAACCAGACAATCAAAATAAAGCACCTGGTGTCATGACACCCATTAATCATCCGAGGATGAGTCATCCTTTTCAGGGGGAGGGAGACCCCCTGCGGACCCAAGGGGAGGGGGAACCGTGATGAGTCACGCTTTCCAAGAAGGGGTGGGGGGTCGTGACGAGTCACCCTTTCCAAAGAGGGGTGGGGGACCGTGATAAGTCACCCTTTCCAACGAGGGGTGGGGGGAGCGTGATGAGTCATCCAAAAGGGACGTGTCCCAAAGGAGGAGGGGGGATCCACTAATCACAACAAAAGGGAGGGGGTGGGGGGGGGGCAGATTATGTTAATGTGCCTGTGAAGTGTGTGCCTTTCTACTCATCAATCTTCTTTTGTGAGTTATATTTAAAGATGACGATGTTTCTAGCTGACTGATTTGAGAGTAATGAATATGAAATTAATCTATTATCATGATTATCGTCCATTATTAAGTTATTTTTATATAGTGAGAGACCTTTAATGTTGCACGTCTCAAGACCGGCCAATTAGACAGCGCTTGGCAGCTGCCTAATAGCAAAGCTTGCTTGTTTCCGTTGGTATGATAGATATACAGATATAGACAAGCTCGGAATCTCACTCTGATGTGTACCAAATTCTCTGATGACGGCCACTATATGATTACTGGCCGCCATGAGAGATTTCTGTACACCTTACTGTTCAAAATGTGAGAATTCCAACTTGTCTATATAATAATCTAGCAACAGAAACAGGTAACTGTGCCTGAGAGCTGAACAAGGGGGCAATTCTTCGTGACCCTTAATTAAATTTGAAGCATCCCAGACACCCCCTACCCCAAAGAGTCCCACATAGACAGATATAGTACTCGATACGGCCAGGCTCCTGCTGTAGCACTCGCGTGAGACTGGCCAAGGGAAAATGAAAAATCTGTGTGTCATTGTTTAAAATCCGAGTTTAAAATACTGTGAACTTTTGGCCAGTAGGACATAGCAGTGGGATGTGCTTCCTATTGGTCATCAGATTTTAGCTTATTCTTGCATTAAGCACGGAGATTAATTTGTAAGATCACTCTAAATTTGGTTTTCGTGAAGTCAAAATCACTGATGTGTGCTTGAGAAGTGTAAATATTGAAGTGAAAGGAATTACAAATCATTCCACTTAAACAAGTCTTGTGTCACTTACTGCTTTATCAACTGGTCACTCACGATCTCTGAACGTTTGATATTAGCTCTAGGAATTGACAGGGCACGCTGCCCACTGACTCGCCCTCCTAAGATTTTCAATAGATGGTAAGACAGTGATAGTGCTGACCACAATAAGGAGAACATCCTAAACATGCTAAACAACATAGATAAATACTGAACAGTGCATGTATATTATCATGGTGGATATCTGTATTTTGTCTTGGCTTGAGGCCCAGAGTAGCCTCCGATGGATTTAGCCTACATTGTACCAGTGTATCTCAGCCCCGCAGATAACTTCATCGCACATGGTTGTCTGCACCCACAACCCTATGATAAGTTGCTGATACATCTCTGAAAGTCAAAAATAATCTGTTTGCTGGAATTATCAGCCGAGGTCACATATTCGGGTATACTTTGTGTAATAGCAAGAAGCAAAAAACCGGACAAAATTTTCAAAACCGCCGAGCCCGGGTACCAAACCACGAACTCTAGCGTGAAAGGCAGCGGTGCTAACCACTACCCTAGGGACCCCGCCCAGCATAGTCGGGGACACTTTGCGCTGAAATATGAAGATGTAGATTCAGATCACACCTCACATGGCAATTGTTTTATTTAGTATTTTTGTAATACAAGCTTGTGCTTGGAAGATGCTTCTCCTAAACTCTGTACAATATGGGTGCATGTGAGATCAATCGATGAAGTGTCTATTATTTTATATTACATTTCTGAAGATAGACTACATTCACTGTGCCCCAGTATTTGCTATGCCTCGGTCTCCCCTCCATGCATATTATATAGAGATCGACCAATTTGGATCAAGTAGGCCCTAGCCTGTGATATTCCACCAGTCCACCGACCAATGAACGAGTGGATCAGCCTGTGACATGTCAGCAAATCACCGCCATCATTCACTTTTTTATCAAAATAAGGGGGTCAAATACCATACTTGGGCCGAAGATTTCATTAAAAAATCAAAGCCAGCGTAAAAAATACATAATTGTCGATAAAGTGTTTATGTTTATTTTATTGCAAGCTGAACATTCAAAATATCCGTTGTGAAACTCAATGTATTGACAGGATAACCTTCCATCTGGTACCAGTTATAAGTTATAAGAATATGCAATTATAAGTAATGCGGTGCAAGGAACATACGCAGAAGTATACCCCTGATTAATTCTGCCGTGCAAAGCCGAAAGGCAGTATGTACTTAATTCTGCCGTGCAAAGCCAAAAGTCAGTATCAACTCACTTGTAATGTGAGCAGATAATGCCTTTTGACTTTGCACGGCAGAATTGAAGGGTGATCAATTCTGCCGTGCAAAGTCAAAAGGCAGTATCTGCTTAATTCTGTCGTGCAAAGCCAAAAAGCAGTATCTGTTTACTTCACAAGTAAACAGATATCGCCTGCTTGATTTGCACAGCAGATTTGAAGGGTATCATCGCACAACCAAATGACAAAATCAGCTCTACTCCACCCGTCATCTCGTTATAGTATGATGATTACAGATTGTATAAATATGGACCCGGTAGTGTGACTTCAGTGATCACGCCATAATGTGTGAAACAACATTTTCGGTTCGAATAACCCTTTAACCGCCGGTGTCGCATATATTCGGGTTTTCATTTTTTATTAGCGTATAAGTACCACATTTTAAATATGTCAAAGATAAAATGTGACATCGGCCAGCAAGATTTGAAAAGAGTTGACCTCCATTTGATCAAATCTGAATAATTTTTCACTCACTTGAAGTGGTGGATCGCGTCAGCGAGACACAACTTCAAGTGAGTGAAAATTCAAATTGAATAATTTGGCGGTTAAAGGGTTAAGATATAGCTAAAAATAGGCATAATCTAGAGGCGGATCCAGAGAGAGGGTTGGAGGAGGGGCGAACACCCTTTCGGAAATTGAATTGTTCAAAAATGGCTCTAAACTTGTTATTCGACAAAAAAAAAATTCTGGTGGTGCCTCAATCCCCCGCTTATTACTAGTAGATGGAAAGACTAAACAAATATATGTTTTACACCTAATTAAAAAAAAAAAAAAATACGATAATTCAATTTGTACCCCTTCTCCTAAGTTCTGGATTCGTCCCTGCACACTAAATCATTGTGCTGTTTAGATAAATCTAGTGCTATCTAGTGCTAGTAATCTATAGAATATTGTTTTTACATTGTTTATAGATATTGTGCCCCCCACGTAGACACTGCTACGTCGCGTGCTACAGTGTGCAGATGAACTGACGTCACAATTCCCCCACTCTTTTTTTTCAGCATATCGTAATAAGTTTGTGATTGGCCAGTTTAAAACGCCATCCTGCTAAACGCTCTCTGACTGTCTGTCACATATGCGTCAGACGGCGACTGAAAACTAGGTTGGTCAATGGTGGGGTGTTTCTCGGGCACAATTTAAAATTTCTCGTTTCAGTATGTGGTCGGGCTGAGGATGAGTGAGGATGAGTGTAGTAAGAAGCAAAAATCCGGCTACCATAAAACAAAAAACAATGTTTCTATCGCTGCAGCTATAATTAGCTGCCCCGCCCTATTGTGCGACCAGAATAATTTAAAAAATACTTTCGTACCAGTGTAAGAAATATAAATAATTTTCACTCATTTGGAAGTGGCGTATCCTGTCAGAGAAACACAACTTCAAGACAGTGGTGTAGAGATTCAATATTGTGGAAATCCTTGGTGGCTGATAGGCCACTCAAAATATCTGGACCCACGAAACTCCAGTTTTATAAACTTACACGCCTGTCTGAACTGTAAAAGATCAAGTTAGGTCTGAACCATGCCCAATAGACACAAATCGTTGAATCAATGTTGTTTACAAAAAACGTAGACGGTGAACCAACATTGATTCAACGTCTTGTTTCTGCCATTTTATTATTATATTTTACACTACACTTATAAGATAATCCTAGTTTATGTTGAACATAACCAATAGCTAATATTAAATAACCCTTCATAATTTTAAATATTTTCTATCAATTTTTATAGATCTGTTTTAGATGTGTATTTAAATCGTTGTCTATTTCAAAATTTAGAACGATAAAAAAGTTTAGTGTCTAACAGTAAATTAACAAAAAGAGCAGATATAGGCACTACTTCACACATTTCTTTGATTGAAGGAATTTTCAGGTACAAATAAAGAGTGCACATGTTATGGTTGTTATTAATGGATTTATTTATGCATTTGTATCCAGGTATTCCCAGATGCTAACAGGGGGAATAATATCTTGTTTAGAAATAGATGGCTAAGTGATGCAATAACAAAAATTACAATGTTTCAGGAATATATATGTCATGAATGAATTTCAAGTGAACCAGTTGGTAATTTTAACAGTGTGGCATCCCTTAGTAGCCAAAGCGTGTAAGTGACATTCATTTGAATGGCACATACAACGATTTGGCTGTCAGTGGTGGATATGTAGGCCCACGGCAATGCCAGCGACTCAGTCGTAGAAAATAGTAGGCTACTCGATGAGCTCGATGGGCTACTCAGCGAATTGATGTTAGTTAAGCAGTGAGCTGGTAATTTCTCAGTAAATGTGCATTGTTTACAAATTCCCATTAAAGAGTGACTATGCCCTTTCATAGGGTAGTGTAAAGAGTGACTATGCCCTTTAGGTAAGTGTAAAGAGTGACTATGCCATTTAGGTGAGTGTAAAGAGTGACTATGTCCTTTACGTGAGTGTAAAGAGTGACTATGTCCTTTAGCTGAGTGTAAAGAGTGACTATGCCCTTTAGGTAAATGTATATGCCTTTTAGGTGAGTGTAAAGAGTGACTATGCCCTTTCATAAGTGAGTGTATAAAGAGTGACTATGCCCTTTTATAGGTTGGTGTAAAGGGTGACTATGCCCTTTTATAGGTGAGTGTAAAGAGTGACTATGCTTTTTCATATGTGTATGTAAAGAGAGACTATGTCCTTGCATACGTGAGTGCAAAGAGTGGATATGCCCTATCACAGGTGTGTATAAAGAGTGACTATGCCCTTTGGTAGGTGAGTGTAAAGAGTGAATATGCCTTTTCATAGGTGTATGTAAAGAGTGACTATGCCCTTTCATAAGTGAGTGTGAAAAGTGGATATGCCCGTTCATAGGTGAGTGTAAAGAGTGACTGTGCACTTTGGTTTGTGTATGTAAAGAGTGTATGTAGAGAGTTACTATGCCCTTTCATAAGTGAGTGTAAAGAGTGACTATGCCCTTTCATAAGTGAGTGTAAAGAGTGACTATGACCTTTCGTAGGAGTATGTAAAAAGTAATTATGCCCTTTCATGAGTGAGTGTGAATAGTGACTATGCCCTTTCATAAGTGAGTGTAAAGAGTGACTATACCTTATCATAGGTCAGTGTAATAAAAGGACAAGCCAAACTGGTTTTATCCATGTTAGCCACAAAGTCTATAGACTGGTCTGGTGCACCAACCCGTTTGTAATTTTTTGAAGTTAAGATATATTTATACGAAAGAAAACTCAAGCAGCTTGAGCTGTGTCAAGCTACCGTGTGTAAAATTGTTTATATATAACTGCAATTTGGATCAAAAGTTATGCCAATCTAACAAATGTAAAACATGTTTCTCATTCAAATGTTCTTGTTTGAAGAGAAAATATAAAGGCTAAAAAACAGTAAAAGTCAAAATTCACTAGCTATGGGTGCGTCATTCAAGTCTGAGCTTTGTAGTCCGAGCTTGACGTGAACAGCATGGTTCAACGTCAGAGATGGACAGCAAAGCAAAAGCGGTGTTTTTCTATGCTGGTGGTCAGTGTACGCTGAGACCAACAATTTCATGAAAAAATGTGAGGGTAGCCTTATTTAAATGATAAAGTCACCTGTCAAGACAGGGGTTTAAATCCCCACGTCAAGGCATTATTCCAATGAGATGTAAATTGATCGTCCACGCACCGGATTTTGGGGGAACAGCTTTAGGCCACTATGGTTTTTTCTCTTTTTTAGATGAGCGCGCGCATTAGATTTAGGCCGCGCATTAAAAAAACATGTTTTTTTTCCAGCGCGCGCATTAGATTGTTGCCGATTTCCGAAAAAAACAGTCAATTTCGGGAAATAAAAAAACAGTCTGAAAAAAAAGTTCATTTTGAGAGATAAAAAATATTTTTCCAGCTATTTTTTTTGCTTGTTTTTTACGTCGTCCTCATTAACTTTTTTTAAAATAGGTCATTTTTTTTATTTCGTCGCCCTCATTAACTTTCCTAGAAATTTGTCAAATGTTTTTTTTATTTGGGCGCCCTCAATAACTTTTCCAAAAAAAGGTTAAATGTTTTTTTTACCGAATGGCAATGATTACAGACTCTGTATCGCACACAGAGTCTGTCATTACGACATATTTCTGGTTGTTGGATCACAATCTTGGTTTAATCGGGCACCTGTCTGGCATATTTTGAACCCTCAATAAGCGATTATCTTATTGTATAGATTGCGATGTAGGTGCAGAACGACTTAGATTAATCTTCGTGTGTCATCGCACGGGGATGTCGTCCCCTTGGAAATGAAGGGGTGTATCTGTCACTTTACAAAGTGGCAGATACACCCTTTTATATCCAAGGGGACGATGTATTGCTTGGCTTTATCTGCAGACGGCTCTGTGGTGACGTCAGAGAGCTGCCGTGTCTGCCGCTGAGTGAGTTACGCAGCCTGGCCGTGTGGTTGCCTACACGGTATATAGTTATTCGACAAGCTAGCTGTAAATAGTAAATAGCTGAGTAGTTGTTAGTTACTGGTGGGTCTATATACATGTTATAACGTCACCTTTGATATGAAAGGGTGTATCTGCCACTTCATGAAGTGGCAGATACACCCTTTCATATCCAAGGGGACGAATTATGTCCTCGAGTTGACCCTATGAGCACACAGTACATCATTGTTTATCACATTGTGTTTATAAAAATGTTCATCTTTATCGAAGCAAATAGTATTATGTTGTCACCACACACAAAGTGCATTTTGCTGCGAGTATTCTCGCATTTCTGGAATGATTTTGCTATTTGCCAAAATAAACTACTATTTCTATTTTCCAAATTTAACACACAACTAATGCTATCTACCATTGTTAACAATCTTCAAATGGTACGATTTATGGCACAACCATTTTAATATTAAAAATAACAACCTCATTCCGTTGATGCTCATTTGCATAGCATGAATAGAATATAACAACAATAATGATGGATAAATCAGTGACAATACTGCCACATTATGAGATAAATACTATCAGGCGATGACGCAAAAATAAACTCGACACAACGAATTATCTGTCAGCAAGCCACCGGAGTTGAACCAATAATGGGCCAGCGTCGCAGACGTTGAAACAGCATTCAACCAGCATTGGGTCAATGTCTTGTTTGCTTGGTAGTCTGCCGTGTGATATCGATGAACAGGATGACTATCCAGCAAACGCGAGGCATAAACCCAATGCTGTTTTAATTGTCGGGCCAGCGCCTTAGACGGTGGACCAACATAAAATCAGCATTGGGTCAATGCCTTGTGTTTGCTAGGTAATTATGTACAACATGGCACAAAGCATAGTGTGGGCCATTTATTGCAGATTTCCAAAGGAGCTCAACCATTATACGTATACTAGCTATGCAGTTATCTACTTAGGAGTTTTATTTTGTAGTAAATAACTAACAAAGCGTCCATACAAAAATATCATTTTGCCGAGAAAAAGTGCAAAATGGGTTTTATTGCTAGACAATTTATAAAACCTTGTTTAAATATCGGGCTGTTAACCCTTATCATCCTAAGTCAATTTATTTGAATTTTCAACCACTTAAAGTTGTGGATCGCTATTGGTTGAAAATTGATTGAAAATTACTCATATTTGTTTAAATTGAAACGACACAATTACAAATCTTGATGTTTAACCAGGCATTTCATTCCCAAAAAAAAACAGTGATTTAATCGGCCAATTAAAAAAATTGAAAACGACAATATTGTCGTGATTAGTGGGCAAAGTGTATATCGTCCCCTTGGAGTTAGAAGATGCCAAACTGCCACTTTGTAAAGTGGCAGTTTAGCACTTTCTACCTCCAAGATGACGATATAATGGCGTTTGCTCCCATTTAGATTACTTGGTTTAGTCAATGAGACACATCAGACAGATAGCCTACTGTTTTGATATCACACGAAGCTGTGTCGATCTAATCACAGCGACCGACCCAGACCCCAGGCATGTGATTAGTCGAGATACCTGTCTCAACCAATCGCATATGCCTGAGCCCTAGGTCAACCGCTTCGAGAATAAGATTATGAAATGCCAGTTACATCAGAAGAATATCCTTATAATGTGAAATATTCCAACTGGCAATAAATGAGAAACGTTTTGTTGATCGTTATTTGGATTACAGATCGAAGGTGCCGAGACCTTCCCCGTAATTAATCTTATCTCCAGGTTCTACTAGAAAATGAAAACTTTTAGGCGCCTCGAACAACAGTACTACGGTGGACCCTAAGTTGAAGGCTCCCATGTGTTCTCCGCGCCTGAGTTTGACGCCGCAGTCTGGACCTGGTTGATGAATACGAGAACAGGATGAGTGATGATGCTCTGTATCGCAGTAAGACACGTCGTGGTAACTGTAGCTGCCTCTTCTGTAGCCATTGGAAATGTTGGTCTTCAGCGTCTGCAAAATACAACGTAGGCTATATGGTCAGGTAACAACATTAATTTTCACGCCAAATAAAATCGGTAATATCGACACAATATCGGTACGATATGTGACAAAACGCGTTACTAGCGTTTTAGTTTTATATTAGATGCATTCAAGACACCCAATGACATTCCAACCTAACTGTAATATAAGGACTGTAACTTATTAAAGGGGTTAGCTATTTGCGTCTGGAAGTCATAAACAAGAGGCCAGTCGCATTTTCAACAGTGAAATTCTATCCCCTTTAAACTGCAATGCAATTTAAAATGTGTATAATATTTATATACAGGAATGGTATGGGATATACCTCGTCAAAATCCATGCTGATTGAGCCCACGTTAGTGGCACCCACTGCCGTCATGGCAAAGAAGCCATGGCGCCATCGGCCCGTACACAACACTCGCTCATTCATGTTGAATAAACCTTGAAGCCATTTGGCCATGTCTGGACGAACACTGAAAAGCTCACCTGAAAAAAATCCAAACTAATTCTATGAACATACATTAAGGATAACTAAATTATTATCATTTTTGAGCTTTTTAAACGGAGTTGAACACCCGCTTTGATGAGTGTGTGTCAAGCGCCCTCGGTGCATTATTTGCAAAAGTCTCATATCAAATAATTAAATCAGCCGACATTTTTAATACATATTCAAACATAGCCAACATGCATTTTCAGCATTGTATGCTACTTTAATCCCTAGAGCACGGACCTATTCAATTTAAATTCTCAGTCACTACCGCGATCCACAACTTCAAGTGATCGAAAATTTGTGTTATTTGCGAAATTTAAGTCCCAACATATATCAGTGTTTCAAGATAGAAAACATTTAACTTTTAACAATTGCTTATACCTTGCTTATACAGATGCTTTTAAAAACACAGAAAAATGTCTACTGCAGTCATAAATTTCCCCCCACTTGAAGTTGTGTCTCGCTACCGCGACCCACAACTTCAAGTGGGTGAAAATTGTAAGGGTTAATTGTATGGGATTTCTTACCTGGAAAGTGCCTTCTGGCTATGACGGTCCAGTCGGCCGGTGAGTGGAAATGGTGATAGTCACCAGGTGCCAAATAGACGATGCACTGGTAGAGTCGTGTACCCCTGTTGACCAGCAGGTGTTTCTGGTAGTTGCCGTCGGTCATGGTGGGGTAGCTGTTGGAGGGAATGAGTCTAGGTCGGCCACCTGCGCGGTATCGTGTCCTGTCCACCGAAGATAGACCTGGTAGAGTGGATGGTCCTAGGAACCCCCTCAACGAGTAGTTGACTCCCTTGACCTGCTCTAGTCCCTCAGACGTGACGGGACCCAAGTGTAAGATTCTGCCATCTGCAGGACTAGTCTGAAATGACACCCCACGTAGAATATCAAATTAGTAATCCGGAGAAAAGTAGGACAAAAGAAGCGGGGATAGCAAATGTGTTGAATCAAATCATCATAAAGGCTACTGCGACCACTGGACCCCCAAGACTGGATCTCAACTCACAAATTACAACTCTTTCTATACACGTTATTTTCCTCCCTTCCCTCATACCAGCAATCATGTGATGACGGATATGACTATCGAAATATGTTCAGTCATTTGAAAAATAGAAGCAACGAATTCATTAGATCAAGGGTTACCAGCGTATACATCGTCCCCTTGGAGTTAGAAGGTGCTAAACTGCCACTTTGTAACGTGGCAGTTTAGTACCTTCTAACTCCATGTGGACAGCGCGAAACCGACTCGTCCCAGTTTTTGATGGCGCCCTGTATCAGAAAAAAATGTTTTACGATTGTTTGCACTTGAAATAGTGTATTAAATGTTTTCTACTTCAAAGACACGATTGCGTACTACACAAATAAATGTGAACTACAAACGTCTACGCTCAACAAATTAAACGTTTTTCTCAAATCACTTAAAATACATAGTTGAGTGAGATAGACCTCCTATTTTCAGTGTCTTTTTGTATTGCCATTAATCAGAAATTAAATTTAGAATGTTATACATTTCGTTATAACATTAAGTGTAAATACGGTGTATACTTACTAATACATTGTGAAGTGCGATTGGTCTGATGCCAGGACGAAGTCGTCGCTGAAAGAAGGCACATAGATTTGGGTAGTGGCGCAGATTTCGAACATCTGCCTCATATAATTTGCAGTCGAATAGGAAACAGTATAATCGGAAAGCAGGGGAGCGCATGAACACTGGCAGCCTCAACTGGTTGAACTGGCCCCACCAGCGGGAGAACTTCTTCAGTGGCAAGATGCTGTAGAAGGCCCACTGGAACATACAAAACATCACATATTGATCATTGTCATTGAATATTACCAAGGTATACAAATTATTGTTAACCAATATCCATTTTTACAATTGGGAAAATGACTCAAGTCACAATGCTAAATTAAAAATATAGTTGTAAAAAAATAAATATTTTCAGGGGTCAAATGGGGTGAAAGTATATGAAATATTATTATATAGGATATACCTGAGTGGATTTTACAGCAGTATGTCAGTGACTTCTTGACTAATGACTACTAATAGTAAAGGTTAAACACTCCTCTGAGTCTGGTAGTAGGAAACACCTATCAATCAATTTAGTTAGCTGTCAGTGTCGACCCCAGCTCAACACACAAGATGGTGCAATGAATGACAGCTGTTACTCACGTCGCAACCTTGTGCTCATTAAAATCGCTAAACTCTCAAAGTCATCGCACCAAAATTGGCATATAATATATTTGCCTTTGGTTAATAAGCATTATTATACGGATGATAAATCCTGTTGGCTGGAATCACAATTATTCATGACACGATAAAAAATTGTTTTAAGTGAGAGAGATATATTCATGAACAAAAAACAATTTGAAATATTTACTGTGTCTGTTAAATTTTAGTTGAAGTCACCTCACGATGCCGCTGTGCATTCTGGTAGCCCAGCGTCTTCGTGAGTTGATGATTCAACTACGAAATTCATGATACGGTACTTGCATCAGCGTAATTAAAGTGTTGGAAAAAGTGGTGTATAGAACAGTGCTGGATAACAATCCTACTTAAAACTGCTAAACAAAAGATGATGAGATATTGAGATGGCAAATTCATAAGCCAGGTTATCGTTACATTAAGTTTTGTGACGCTCGGTTAGCTTTGTGCAAACTTAATGTGCATGAACTTTAGAAGTTTTGCATTTTATGGTGCGGTGAAAAACAACAACGTGTTATATCCAATTCTAGTTTGTTTGGAGTTGAGCTAATGTTAGAAGCATCCTGGCATTAGACCTTCTGAAATAAATATTTTTTCTAGCATGGTAAATTGTTTAAAGTGTTCTAATAAGCGAAACAAATGCTTTATCGACCTTTTTCTGCAAGATGTTAGCCTTTGAGCTGCTAGATTGTAGCGGTAGTCCATAAACAACGTTATATTATGGCCTGATGGGCATCATATGCGGACATACAGGTAGGCAAGCAGACAGGAAGATACACATAGCTGCTACGGAATGCTTCCTATACCACATCCATACTTCTGATGTGGCCAGCAACTAACATCTCCAAGAAAACCTACTGTACCCTCTATGCACTGAATCATAAAATATGTCTCAATTTTGTTAACAATATCTTTTACATTTCATAAAGTTTGACAAGGTGAAAATACATGCTATAAAGTATGCTAATTTATACTAATTTAAAAATATGTTTTAATAATTTGATGAAGCAGGTCTTATACGTCATATAATCGTACACGTAGATCGAAAGTAAAATAGCTACCATATATCTCATTTTAACCAGTGACAAATATGATCCTTACATGACTTAAAGTGCAAATCACAATTTATATAGATATTTGGTTGTGAAAATACATTTTTAAAAGGTGAAACGAGAAATTTGCCATACGTTTCGCAATATAATTTTAACCATACATTGAAAATATACATTCATTTTAATTTTAAAATACTAATATTTAAACGCGACAACAACCAGCTGTGAATGTGATACTTTAAGGGTCGTTGTTCAGCAGGATCAGTTATAGCATTTAAAAAAGGGGAATCCGCTGGCATTGAATGGGGATTTTGCATAAAAAGATAATAGTTGACATATTATAACTTTTCCAGGTCATCTCATTTTGAAGTTGTTGGAGCGGGCATTATGTTTTAGCGTAAAGATCAATCCGTGGCCAATTTAAAACGATATTTGGAAAAAAAAGGTACGCCATAATAGCCTACTTTTCCAGGTCATCTCATTTGAAGTTGTTGGAGCGGGCATTATGTTTCAGCGTAAAGATCAATCCGTGGCCAATTTAAAACGATATTTGGTAAAAAACGTACGCCATAATAGCCTACGCACCCCTTAATTAATTCGCAACTTCTAAAACAACACACTGGGCACACTGCGACGACGTCGCAACAACGTCGTGTGACCAGTGGGAATCGTTTGCATATAGGACTATTCTTGAAATGGGTGACCTATATCTTAGGGATGTGATTGGTCTCAACCAATCACATGCCTAAGATACAGGTCAATGGCTTTGAGAATACCTTCCCAATCCCTGCTGAGGCCGATCAGAAGCCAATCCGTGCAGGCGCCCAATCTATTTTGTCGACGGACCGACTGTTAACACCTGGCTTAACCATGTCTTCGCTCCACTGCCCAAATGATAGGATAAGTGTACTTTATCTACATGTTTCCAGTCTCCCGGAACACAGTATTCTACGACGCCTTGAAAGACGCAGCTCAAATGGCTTAATGGAGGTGGGTCTTCATGATTCGCTGAGTTAACATTGTCGGTCGATAATGGAATGGCACGCATGTGCCACATGGTCAACATCCACAGGAGTGGGGTTCCCCGTAATGTAAATATTATGGTTCAATAAAACATAGCGACACAGCTGCTTTAAAGCAGGTGGATCGTCGCAAGTCGTTGCGCACAAGTTGTAGACTCACCCGCATGCGCAGCATGGTGAACGTTCTAAGGAGTGGGGTCCGTTAGAAGTAAATATTATGAATCAGTGAAGCGAAACGACTGACCTGCTTTAATTCATGCCAGATAAATTTCATTATTGGTGGCCATTAAAAAGGAAGCCCATATAACTTACAGTACTACATACCACATCATCACACAACAAAAAAGTGTCTGTCGACGGACTAAATTCTTTACTGCGGAAATGACATTTGGCTTCCGCTATTTTACAGTTGTGGCCTTATCATATAGTCAGTAGGTATATGCGTGGGCCCAGACCGACGCATACCTGTGTACAGATCTACAAGCCCGTGTGCAGAAAACTCTGTCTTTCTCGTCTCGGGCTCTCTTGTAGGTGTGATATTTATAGTCGGGTCCAACGACTTGTTAGGTCTTGGCCAACTTCTCTTGGCCTGTGCGGTTTGCTCGATGCCATGCCATGCTATGTAATGTGGCATCGCAGAAATGCACTCTTCACTAGAATAATAATCCCCACCTGCGATCTGAGTGCTTCAGTTATATATCAGTGAAGCGGATACTGACGAAGTCATTCCGGAGGATAGGTGGATCTTTTATCTGACTTGATCCTCCGGCTTGATGCTGAACAGAATACAATAAGAAGAGCAATATAAACCTCCAATGGGTCTAAATTCATCGTGTCAACCCTTAGAGCACTGATGTCGACTCTAATAATCTTTCTGTGTTTTACTGGCGCTTGTGCAACCAAATTTAAAATGTGAAATATGAACTGAAACTGCACCACTGAGATTTGTGACTCACAAATGCAAGAACTTTTATTCACTTGAAGTTGTCCATCGCGGTGGCGAGACCAAATTTCATGTGGGTAAATTATAAATATTAAAGTTCAATGTTGATATCCATCTTAATAATAATCCAAATGGACTTCATATATTTCGAATGGAAAAATAATTCATGTTTTGGCATATCGCTACATGATGCTTTGCCCGCTATCTTTACCCGCTATCTAATTGGTTTTATCCACTTGAAGTTGTGTCTCGCTACCGCGACCCACAAATTCAAGCTGGTAAAAATTATTATATTTGTTTAATTTGCGAATTGAGACCAAACATTTGCAAATCTTGACTTTTAAACACACATTTCTTTCCAAATAACTGTGAGTCAGCCTGCTAATAAAATGTAACAGAGAATGTGAAGTATTATAATTAACTAGAGAATGTGAAGTATTATAATTAACTAGAGGGGAATTGTGACTTTTCAAATAACAATAATATTTGGGCTAGGTTTTATGAGTTTTTGAGGCGACCATTTTGAATTTTGTTGGGTTATTTTTGTTATGACAGATTGATTGGAATTTCGAGTTTTTTGGCAGCCATTCTGGCAGTCATTCAGACTTCAGACTGCAAATTTCAGAAGTTCTCACTGAGCTTTCGCATTTTCAAATAGATATATTTGTTTGTCAAATAGAATAGCATTCATAGTGCCTAGTACACACATTGCATTGTCTCTCTGTTGACTTAACATTGTATCAATATCCGCGACGCCAGCTCAACATTAAAACAACATTGATTCAACGTTTTGTTTGAATAGAATTGAAACCGTTATTTTAATTGTAGCATTTAAAAGGTTTCAACTGTCCATACCAAATACACAATATTGGTTCAATACTGGGCCACTTTCTGCGACGCTGGCCCGGAATTGAAACATTGGAAAAAATAATTTTTATTATGAAATCTAGAGACTAACGGGAAGAGGCGATCTGGACATAGGGGAACCCTGTTCACCCCCTGTTTTCATGCAATGAATGGAGAATCACTCGACATGTACATCAATGAATCAACATTGGACCCTATTAGAGGCCTACTGCCGTGCAAGCCAAAAGGCAGTATCTGCAGACTTTACAAGTAAGCAGATACTGCATTTTGCATTTGAAAAGAAGCATGGTGATCCATAAAATTCTGGATAAATCCTGAAGAACATGCTGGATGACTTAGAAAAGTCATAGCAGTAGTCCTGGCTACTCTGGGAATTTTGATTGGATAAAAACTCAGGGAGAAATAGCGTCTTACAAAAACGTGCAAAACCGGAACCGGAGAAAACTCGGTATATTTGGGCATAGCCCAAATATAATAATTTTTGGAACAAAGTCTTCGATAATGCAACGGAAGCTTGTTGATGGCTAAGCAAAGTTGTATGTACAATAATTGTAATGCAAAATTCATGGTAGTTTCCGAATCATCAATATTTCGTTCTCGCTTGTTCCACCATTGACATCACCAATATAATAATACACTCTCACTGTTGCATATTATACCTACCGCTCGTGATATTGCAGCGACTCTGTTGGGATATTTAATTGTGACAATAACGTTTGGTCAGCGTACAGCATCACAAGTTTGATCAAAGAAAATAGAATCAGATCTATTTTCGTTGAGTTATTTCTTTGCACATGCGTAACCCGTCTTCCCTATCAGCAAGTGTTGCCGTAGGGAAGACGGCGTAACATTGAGCAAGACATATTGCAAGTCAGCTTAGGGAGCTATTATTATTCCTGTGCAGAGCGAGGAACTATTACAGCAAATGCTGTGTAAGCAGCAACTGGTCAATAAAAAGCGGTAATCCGATTTTCGTTGAATATTGGGCCAGCGGCGCAGACGGTGGACCAACATTAAGCCAAAATCGTGTCAGCGTTAAAGGGACATGCCCAGGTCTAAAGTTCCTGATTTCTAATTATTGACAACCATGTCAAAAATAAGAAATTCGGCAATTTCGTCTCTATATCTAGCCAAAATTTAATAAACTTTTGCAGTTCTAGTCTATGGACATGTTTACATCATATGGTCATATTATTAAGCTAAAATAAAATCATTTATGATTTTAGACCTGGGCATGTCCCTTTAAGTGTCTGCTGGGACAATATTAACTATGGGCATCATAGGTGAATGTACGTGTGTGTAGCTAATAACTAACATATAATATATACCCGATGATAAAAACATTATATCTAAGCCATGATGAAAAATAGGACAACTTATGCCTACATCATGAACAAGTAGTTAAGTGGTTCAGAGTATGTTTGCCGTGCATGTTTTATTATATGATAATATTGATTTCTAGTATAAAAACTCCGAGGACAAATTATAAAAAAAAGGATCAAAGCCATGATCTCAAGCATCACTTTCCTTAACGTTGGATTTAAGCCGGACCAATCCAGAAACGTTGGGCCAGCGGTAATTCTATTACAAGGTATTGTATATTGGGTGGGGCTAATAATTTTCTCCAAACAGTTTTTGTTATATATTATAAGTGGTAAATTATTGACTTACTTTATTGCGAAACTCATTCGAGCTACAAAGTAGACTGTGCAAGATTTATGCTTTTTTGTTAACGTTAGTTTAATTGCAGATGTTTAGAATGATGCGGGCTCGGTAAATTACAATTGTCATTAAAATATTATGTTTTAGTGTCTTTTGGCATCATAGGTGAATGTACGTGTATGTAGCTAAAAACTAACATATAATATATACCCGATGATAAAAACATTATATCTAAACCATGATGTAAAATAGGACAACTTATGCCTACATCATGAACAAGTAGTTAAGTGGTTCAGAGTATGTTTGCCGTGCAGGTTTTATTATATGATAATATTGATTTCTAGTATAAAACTCCGAGGACAAATTATAAAAAAAAGGATCAAAGCCATGATCTCAAGCAGCACTTTCCTTAACGTTGGATTAAAGCCCGACCAATCTAGAAACGTTGGGCCAGCGGTAATTCAATTACAAGGTATTGTATATTGGGTGGGGCTAATAATTTTCTCCAAACAGTTTTTGTTATATATTATAAGTGGTAAATTATTGACTTACTTTATTGCGAAACTCATTCGAGCTACAAAGTAGACTGTGCAAGATTTATGCTTTTTTGTTAACGTTAGTTTAATTGCAGATGTTTAGAATGATGCGGGCTCGGTAAAATACAATTGTCATTAAAATATTATGTTTTAGTGTCTAACTTCTAACAAACAGCAAACGTTTATAGCTGCTATTTTGTATGCTATTTTTCATCTGTAGATAATTATTGGAAGTATTTCGAGCTGCAGGGTCTTTATTATTCGAGGTATCATATTGTTTTAAATTAATATAAATATGCGTGTTATACTATCCCATGCTCTACATCAACTCAGTGTGAATGTATTCAAAAGTAAATATATATATAGCATCATACAATGACTATTCGCCTGCTGCGGTAGATGGGCAACCTGGCCATGCCGGATAAATACAAATATAATTTAGGCTGGTTTTCGATTAAGATAATGCTTAAATTGATGTCGCCGCTTAGCATATCGATATTAAATAAATGTGACCGTTAATGACAATTATTTATATAAAATATATATATATATATATATATATATATATATATATATCTGCATTAAAAGTAGTATACTTTTTGAAATACATTAAAATTCTGTTGAAATATCTGAAATATTATAAGACATTATCACATGATTATCCAGGGATAGAAAATTTTAACATTTCACAACTGTTTCTTTTACTACTTTATTTATTTGTGATATAGTTCTAATCATTGCAAATGTATGTAATTTACTAGGTCTTATCGTATGATTTTAATTGACAGTTTATTATAACGATATATTCACTTTGTCATATTTTGTCATTATCAGATAATACAATTTGATATTTTTAGGAACATGTAATAAAGTTCATCATTATAATGAAGGTACCTGTCCGTATAGTAAAAAAATGAATTGAATAATTGAACATTGTCTGAAAAAAATTGGGATGACATCATTGTTGCGTACACATATTGAAATGATAGATCACAGAAAGTGAGACTAAAACATCATTTGATCTGGCTTACTGTGTAAGTCAATATAACATCTAGCTGCTGCTGTCAGCCTGGAGACTGCTGCTGCTTGATCCAGGGCCGCGGGACCTGCGGCTGACCTTCAGCTGTATCCTAGAGGCCGACCGGCCGGCAGATGCAGAACCCGGCCGCGCTGTTCAGCTCAATAGTGTGGATGTCTGTGTCCCTGCAGGAAGCTGGCATCCTGCCCAGAATGGCCCGATCTCTGCAAAGATAGCTTCAGTGCAAGAAGCGTATTGCGGGGGATGGGAGGATGGGCCTGCTCACAGAACCACATCACAGGCCCTATTGGCCTTGAAAATCTACATAACTAGAGCGTGGACGAATTTATCTCATTCTATCTGGTAAAAATACTACAACATCTTATCTACGGCATGCAAACAATTTTTATATTATGTGATGCATGTGTAAACCGTTAAACGAGACTGGTTTTCGGGGGGGGGGGGGGGGCAAAATCCGCCTAATCAAATATTCCGCATTATTCTACACAGTAAATGGCATGACATGAATGCCATGTACTCATCGTCAGTAGGATGATCGATAGTGTTACACCATGCACACGAAGGTTATGGACCTACTAATCATCAACGTGGTCTGTAATATCACTGTGAAGGAAGTCTTATTATGTGAGAACGAAATACATAACCCTACCCATAATTCTATGGCCAACTCAGATGAACACATGGCTCTCTAGATAATTAAATTGAATTCAAGATTTCTTTTGACAAATGTAAAGCACGGGTTTCAGTTCACTCTCTTAACACACAATCCAATTCCCATATGAAAGTGAAGAAAAAACATAATTTTATAAATATGAGAACATGCTTATTGCGATGGAATGTATTTTTTAAATAATATGCTATATATATATAGATTAAAGTCAGCCAAAAAAAGAGGTATAGGCGGTCTTGAGCTCACTTGATTCGTTGGCGAATGTGAAACTAAATTAAGGGCCCGGGAACGTGATTTAATTATAACAATTTAACAATATAATCGAAGTGTGTCACAATGACTTACTTCCTCGATTAAAAAAAATATTTTAGTCCACTAAATATAATTTGGGTGGACCATGAAACTCATGACGCAAAACCCGTCCACTATCGATTCTGTGTTGGCAAATATTGCAGAATATCTGGATAAATTATAGTATTCCACCCCCAACCAATGGAAGAGTGACTTAGCCGGTCACATGACCAGGTCAGCTAATTACGGCCGTCAACCAATTGTTATTTTAATTTTCTGCAAAGGGCATGCATGGTTAGACGCTGGTTAGCATCGATTGCGGGGACGGTCAGCAGATTTATAGTGTTTTCTCTGCATTCAGACAACGTTGGTGACTTTGTTTAATATTTCAAAATAATGTTTCCAGCTGCATGTATTATAAACAGTCAGGCATGAGCACAACTCATGACGTCAAAAGCAATTACCGTCGGTCTCAATTGGGCTAATGTATTGTCTGCGCTGGGATGCCAGCTCCAGAATGTCGATCAACTTATGAATTATGAACCACGCTTGGTGACGCCCATGACAGCTTATTGTGCAAAATTCAATGTGTGTGGATATGGTATTTTTCTAATAGCCATGGGCACAGGTACTCCTTTTCCAAACATACCCCTACCCCTCTACTGCACGCTATATATCAAGGTAGACAACTGCAGAAAATTGCGTCTGATTTGACACCGAATGTACGTCACTCACATTTGAGTCACTGAATGGATAATTTCTGGCGGTCCAAATAAAAAAATAATGCTCGATTACTGTTCGGAAACTCAATGGTTACTTATTTATGATGTATGAGACAACAACATTAGGCCTTAATATACTGATATACTTGTATTTTTCGATCAATTGAGTAATAATTATAGTCATAAAATATAGAACATAAATTGATCCCATTACAGATAATTATGACTCATTGCAACATGTGTTATTTTGTGTTGCCTTCAGCCAGTGTAGCCCATTGTGCATTGTTATAGTCATAGATCCTATCAACCCTAAACATGCTAATCATGCTAATGCTATATAAATCATGTGTCGACATTTTTAAAATTATAGACTTTCAACGTTTTTGTGAAGTCTCTCGCTTAAAGCCCGTCTCAGCCATGGCCCTGCTAAAATAATACATCGAACCCCCCCCCCCTATTTGTTTACAGTAAGGCCAGCGTCGCAGACGGTTGACCAACATTAAGCCAGCAGTGGATCAAGGTTTCATGTTTGCTGAGCATCACTTGGTCAACCTATTCTAGCAAGAGATATTCACAGCTTTCAAAAGAACTTAAACAAAGGATAAGTGGCTCGCCTGTCCAGTTTGCCATGTTTTCAGCTTAGAATACATGTCACGTACATATGACTTTAATTAGTTATACTTTCTCGCAAGATAAGTACAACTTCTACCCAGATCGACGTCTCAATGTGTTTGACGATCTGCTGAATATAGATGTGACCACGCACGTCTAAATATCAAAAAGACAAATGCACACAATGCTGTTATTAGCCATCAAAACCTATGACATACGTTCAGGGTCAACCAGAAGGTATTACAAATTTGGGAAAATGCAAAGTTGCATTTTTCAGTATGTTAACTATTAATATTATTATACTAGACTTGTATCTGGCATAATTTTAAAATAATTAACATCGTTCACAATGTAATGAAACATATTGTCATGGTGGCTTGATACCTATTGATAACTAGGAACAAATACAAGGTGCAGAAAGGGAGCGATATAGGTTATTAATGAATGAGCATGATGAAAGACCGACAGAAGAAAAACTTATTGTACTCTAATATCAATATCACCTTTATATCTTGAAATGCCTTTCTTATGATACTTCCCGTTCCAAGTAGATACACTAATGTTTTCTCTCTCAAACATCCAGCAAAAACAAACTGGGTCAAAAGGCATACAAACGACCACGAGGTAGTAAAACGAGTTCGTTCTAAGATATACCCTTTGCCTCTTAGTAAAGACAAGCTGATTTTTGGAGGAGTCCCCATGCCTCGGCGTCTTACAATGGAGAAGTGAATCATATCCCGTTAAGTAATGAATATTAGGCCATTGGGCGGTAGGCATTAACCAGCAAACACAAAACATTTGTAGGCTTATAACATTAGCACAATGTTGGACTAACGCCGAAGACGTTGGGCCGCCGTTATACAAATGTTATATATTTGCTGGGTATACGCCATTGAAAACTGCGAGTCACACTCTCACGTGACATGAATTATTTAATAATCAGGTGATGCCTCGATGTTTGCTTTATCCCATATCTAGCACTCCTATGCTTCGTGTGATACATGTCTATAATGGTCAATATGTTTCTGCAGACACTCCTTGTTTCGCAAATTATGTTTTGAAATACTGCATATGCTTGCTCTATTGGGACGTATATTTTTAAGACGATACCCCACACTATTGAAACTTAAGGAACATCTTTATCATTGTATCTTCTAACAGGGTTAGTACATGTGCACGGATTGGACCAGAAAGTACGGTTGATGTCTGCTGAGATCCGTGCGCCTGATCTTTGAACATGTGTTCAGACAAACGCTTCGTGAACAGTCTGCAGGATGAGCTGTTCAACTCAATAGGCCTATTCAATATATCTGAATTAATCACCGCAAATACCAAACATTGACCGGTCATTAGTTCAATTGTAGGCCAGCATCTTGAACGTTGTAAGAACATTGACGCGACGTTGGGATAACGTAGGCTATCGTTGCAGCGTAATTTTATACCGCCCACTCAGCTGTCAGTGATCAGTGACGGATCATTGACCTCATCATTCACGTCTTTACTAGTCGATTATCAGTGATTATAGTGACAACCGATTGCGCAGAATTTAGGCACATGTAGACTTATTGTGAAGTATGGATAAAGGTAGGCCTACGCATTGTCGATTAAAAATAACAGTGCAGAAAACAATTTAAATTTAAAGACGTCCAATAGACGTGAAAGTTTACATTATGAACAGTATTTATTTAAGTGAGGTTGCTGACGGTAAAATGTATGCCATAAGTTTCCTTCGGCTGTTTTAAAAGCTACATGTATATATGATCATAATGAGGTAGGCCTAAATAGAAAAAAATTTAAACAAGAACAAAAAAAACATAAAATAATAATTGCAAATTAAAAATATTTTTTTAAGCGATATGTGTCGATGATATATTAAAGTTCAGCCAATGAAAAGATGCATAGATTTTTGTTGAGTGTCAAAAGACTAAGACACGTACGAAAAGCGAACAGATCCTCTCCTTTTTCTATATACATTTTTTAATTTTTAGTTGAATAAGGAGAAGGCATGATAGTGTGTCCGTAAGCAGGTAACAAAGCCTCGAAGTTTGATCAATCTTGATAAAAGAGTAAGATGGAGGGCGAGGGGGTGATAAGAACAATTTTCTACAGTCGAACTGTTGACACAATTATAGGTGTTACACACACACAAGACATGTAGCCATGTCTGGGATGGGCAGGATACTTAGCGTGTCACTGTGAAGGGTGTAGCTATTCGGAACCTGAAAGTTGCTGTTTAATTTTGTAAACAGGTGAAGGTGTGTCAATTTATTGTGGAATAAATCTCTTTTTGGTCTTTGTCCATGGTAATCTAAGGTTCTGATAATATAAAGTTCATGGAGGATTATATTTTGATTCAGAATTTGGAGGAGCTGGGTGCTAGTTTCACTGCGATCGGCATTGTTCGTTCGCGGCGCCACATATATATCCAACACCAACACGAAACGTTGAGCCACTGCATATGTTGGTTAAATGTTCCAAGGACAAAGAGGTGCGGTCGATTAAGATAATTTATTGAATGAATTATTGGAAAGGGCGCAATCACAATCAATTAAATAAAGAACGCCGTTAAACTCGAATTCTCTAATAATAAATTTGAAAACGGGCGTATTAATCGAATCATTATTTCTCTTTGTGCTCTGATAGTGATGGATGTGGATCATTCTCATTGGACAGTATGAGATAGCTATAATAAATTTAAAAAAATATTTTTTAAATAATGCAAATTGACTTTGTATATAAAACGACTGTTTTTCATCAAGTCATTTAGTAATTTGAATGCAAACATATTTAGCCAATAAAATATATGTCCCAGTGAATTAATTTGCAAACAATCCCCAAAAAATGTCTTAATAGAAACATTTTCTGTTGAAAGCATAGTATAAAGCGTGATGAATCAATAATTAATGCCTGCTTGCCCGGATCTATTCGACAATAATGTATAATTTAGTCAAGGTTAATATTAATTACAATTATCGTTTTTGAAACGTTGGCTATATGTCTTCTTCAATTGATAATTGTGTCATCATATATGATTGAGGTGAAATAAATGCCTTCTGAGTTTTTCAATTTACCGATGATCTAGACTTCCGGATAATTTTTTTATTGCAATTGGACAAGGGGCATAATTATTTTACTCAGAAAAAAGTTAATTATTTATTTGAGTTCCGATAAATTAGAGATATTGATGGTACAGTAATACGTCATGGTATAGTGGGCCCTGCTTAAGTAGTTATTGTGCTATATGTACATGTACTATCAAGTTATCAATTAAAAAAATAGTGGTTAAATCTAGAAAAGAACTTTGAACAATTTTGCATTTTCAGACTACTGGTCAAATCAAACGTCCCCATATTCTCTTTAAAGGGAAATTCCCAGGTTTAAAATCATAAAAAAATTGGTGATTTTATTTTAGCTTATTAATATGACCATAGGCCTATGATGTAAACATGTCCATAGACTAGAACAGCAAAAGTTTTTTCTGGTGCGCATTCACCAGTTAGGCTAGATATAGAGACGAAATTCACGTATTTCTAATTTTTGCCATGGTTGTCAATAATTAGAAATCAAGAATTTCGTCTCTATATCCAGCCTAACTGGTGAATGCGCAGCACAAAAATTAAAAAACTTTTGCAGTTCTAGTCTATGGACATGCTGACATCATATGGTCATATTAATAAGCTAAAATAAAATCACCGATTTTTTGTTGATTTTAGACCTGGGCATGTCCCTATAAGCTTTCAAAAAGGCTGTTGGGTGAGATGAGGTTTACTTCCTCATCAAAACTATTTCCAGACATATTGAGTACATTTGTAAAAAAAATTAAAACAATTTGCATAGATACTTAGCCTTCGTGACACTAACAAAAAGCGGCGGCGGCGGAGGTTACGGACGCTACAGAAACAGTGAACACCGTCCCTCAGCAATTAACTCATTATAAAATAAAATGTAGCATTAAAAATGACGCCTCGCGTTTAATCTTGTGAAACCTAACAAGGTGGGAGGATAAACGAGGTAAGGTAAATGAAATGAAATGAATCGGGCTTTAGGCCACCTTTGTGCACATATAGGCTAAACTGGGCCAGGAGAACCTCCTGAGGATGGTGAGATGATTGAGATGACACTGTCCTCCAGACACAGGATTCGAAATTCGAGCCCTGGCGGTCTGAGGCCGAGCACGCTACCTCTCGGTCACGGAGGCTCCCCGCAATACTGACTACGAGGTAAGGTAGGTAGGACACGTAGGTAGAGCAGGGTGGGGATAATCAGCGTGAAATTGTGATAACTTTCCCGTATCTTCGGCTTCATGGAAAATGATATATGTATGTAAAACTTCAGACAAATACGTCAAACATTGGCGTGCGCAGGCACTGTTGTGCCAAGAGACCTGCCTGCATGGTACCAGATGACTGATATAAAATTACATCTAAACCGGTATTGGCAGATTTTAATGATTGATTCGACAATTCAAATTTACATACGAGTTTGAATAATGACTATTAATAAAATTAATACCCCATTGTCACGTATGTCATAGCTGATTAATAATAATTGTGTCCTCGTATGTGATTGTGATGAATTGATCATAAACTTCCGAGTTTCTTAATTTATTGATTATCTAAACTTCCGGGTAAGGTTTTTTGCACTTAGACGTCCTGTTAAGGTAGTTATTACTAGTATTTACATCTGAATGGATCAACTTTGTGGTGTTTCAAACTTCTGGGTAAATTAAACGCACCCATTTTTTGTTAAGGCATTCAAAAGCAACACAAGTTTAGATTAAAAGATCAGCTTATTTATAAAAGCACGAAACTATTTTGTGACAAAAATAAGTGAAGAATTTCATTACTCACGTTCTACTTACTATTGTTTTTGTACCAAGCAGAGCGTATATATATAAATATGAGATACAAAATATTACATTTATAGGCCGAATACCCAGGGGGCCACTATTTAATCTCCAGGGGGAGGGGGGGGGGTGGAGTATTTAATAATGAAAAAATAAAAATGAGTTTCCGTAAAATAATTAATTGTCTGAAGAACATGTTGTGAAGAAATCAATAAATGACGAAGCCTCGCTTTACTCGTCTTTTTAAGAAAGTGACATAAATATTTTGCTTGAGGCAGAGTGCAGAGTGTGAAAAAAATAAAGTATTGCACACAGGAAGTTAAATATATAATTTATCCGGTTCAAAAATTCCAGCGCCCCTCCCCCCCCCCCCCCTAGTAATTGAATGATGGCCCTATAAGCTTAAAAGGGGTTAAACCTTGACAAGCGTCTCATGTTTAGTATAGAGGCCATGCTTAACGGGCTATGAAAACCCATCACCAGGCAGAAGCCTGCGTAGCGTCTACAACCAATCGTAGCTAACACGAGGCCTTGACCGAATGTTGTTTTAATGATGACTCATCGTCGTGGTCATAACGGGGGTCATCGTGTAACAGTGAAATGTTCTGAGGAATTATCTTCCACATAAAATGTGGGGTCAAGGTTGGGTTAATATTGGGACAGCATCGCAGACGTTAGTACAATATTCAATCAGCATTGGCTCAACGTCTCGTGTTTGCTGGGCGGCTATATATATATACATGTTAATATAGGCCTATGGGAGAATGGAGATGTCGTTGTAAGTGTGGAAACTTGTCAGCCCGGGGCTGCGTCCACCGACCTTTAGATCTTGTGTGTGGGAAAAGCCCTATCTCTGTGTAGTAAACCTAATCATCTCCGTTACGCACACTCTCGGCTGTTGTTACAAAAATGGACAGACAGACGGACAGACGGACGGTAGTGACGAGGTGGGGGACAAATTATGTTATATTCCCGAGATAAATTATCCCAGCTGCCACTAAATATTTGATGATTGAAAGACTTGTTCCGATTCATATCTATCGCTTACAGTGCGAAAGGTCGTGCAGTTTACTGTGACATCGATCTCAGTAAGCCACCTTTGCCAAGGGAGGAGTGGGTGCACCGCAAGATAAAAAGTATTAATATCTGGTTTTTATCTTGAATAAAAGCGAATAAAATCCAAATTACGGCACAAAAACATATTCTAAGAAGTTTTTATATACGTTACAACCATAACTGAATGTCAATGCTCTGCGTGAGGTATTAGTGGGTGGTGGGAAATAAAAATTTGGTCAGGGCATTCGTTC